>JAVJIF010011731.1:0-128445 GCA_038442645.1 Agave tequilana | reverse complement strand
TCAAAACCTTAACAACGCGCTCAATCAATCAGTCAATGGGCCCACATGCTGTCAATTACTAAGTACTAAATCAAGAATCACGCGCTCAATAGAAGGTTAAAAAAATAATTTCTTAATTAAATCAATTAATAAGCAGGCCCACATACTCTCAGCTGCCCGGTTCTCCGTGATGACGTGGTGGGAAGGGATTGTGTGGACGAAAAGGAGAAGGACTTTTGGCGCTGTTGAAGTTTGTGAATATTGGGGAAAAAAAAAATTCTCACTGTGTTTTTCGTTTCCGCGGTCAACGCGCCGCTCTGATGTATTAATTTTGGTGCGCTTCAGAGTGAGAGTCAGTAGTTCCTCCTGACTGAACGATTTTTGAGCCACGGTGACAACGGTGATCGTGTAAAACGATGAGCAAAATGGAACTAGTATATTGGATGTGTAATATACACAACCAATATAGACAAAAGACGTGACAGTGGTTCTTAGGAGACCGCTAGGAATTTTTTTTTTTCGGGTGTGTAAATTATACTACTAGTACATTACATAGCTTTTAATACCCCACTGGAGATGCTCTCGGGGCCCTTGGGGGTAGGGTGTCGTTGGATCCGCGTGTATTCGCATCTGAATCCGCCTTCAATTCGGATAAGGATATCATTTTTTCACGTCGTCAATATCTGTATCCGTATCTGTATCAAAGGTTAGGTGCATATATATATGATAAAGATAATATTCGATTCGTATCTGATTTGATATCCAAAAGTTATATGCTTGATAATGATATTCGAATGAAAGAGGTTATTCTTTAATGACAAGAAATAATAAATTTCGATATTTGAATTGATGAAAAAATAATACATCTTGTGAGCGTGTGACATTATTATTAATTACTTAAATAAGGATCGCACGTTTAGGTAGCGTGTCCAAGCTAACGACCATCTCATTCATTCATATCTCTAAAATTGTACAGAGGAATTTTAGCATGGGTGCCGGACCCATCAAAGCGCTAACACTTGTCAAAACCTTAACCATTCGCTCAATCAATCAGTCAGTGGGCCCACATGCTGTCAATTACTAAGTACTAAATCAGAATCACGCGCTCAATAGAAGGTTAAAAAAATAATTTCTTAATAAATCAATTAGTAAGCAGGCCCACATACTCTCAGCTGCCCCGTGTTCTCCGTGATGACGTGGCGGAAAGGGATTGTGTGGACGGAAAGGAGGACTTTTGGCGCTGTTAAAGATGTGAATATTGGGAAAAAATTTTGCTCACCGTGTTTTTCGTCTCCGCGGTCACCTCGCCGCTCAGATGCATTAAATTCAGTAGGCTTCCGAATGAGAGTCAGTGGTTCCACCCAGCTGAACGATTTTCGAGCCACGGTGATAATGGTGACTGTGTAAAACGGTGAGCAAAATGGAACTAATATATTAGACGTGTAAAATACACAACCAATATAGACAAATGACGTGACAGTGGTTCTTAGAAGACCGCTTGGATTTTTTTTTTTTTTTTGGTGTGTAAATTATACCACTAGTACATAACATAGCTTTTTAATACCCCACTGGAGATGGCTCTTGGGGCCCTTGGGGGTAGGGTTGCCGTCGGATGCGAATTATCCGTGTGTATTCGCATTTGAATCCGCCTCCAACTAAAATAAGGATATCATTTTTTCACGTCCGTCAATATCTATATCCGTATCCGTATCTGAGCCACGGTGACAATGGTGACTATGTAAAACGGTGAGCAAAATGGAACTATATATTAGACGTGTAAAATACACAACCATATAGACAAATGACGTGACAGTGGTTCTTAGAAGACCGCTTGGATTTTTTCTTTTTTTGGTGTGTAAATTATACCACTAGTACATAACATAGCTTTTTAATACCCCACTGGAGATGCTCTTGGGGCCCTTGGGGGTAGGGTTGCCGTCGGATGCGAATTATCCGTGTGTATTCGCATTTGAATCCGCCTCCAACTAAAATAAGGATATCATTTTTTCACGTCCGTCAATATCTGTATCCGTATCCGTATCCGAAAGTTAAGTGCATTTAGATATGATAAAGATAACATTCGATCCGTATCTGATTCGACATCCAAAAGTTAGATGCTTGATAATGATATTAGTATGAAAGAAGTTATTCTTTTATGATAAGAAATAATAAGTTTTAAATTTTGAATTGATAAAAAATAATACTGAAAGGATCCAATTCCAGTGAGTGTTGCATGTGGCAACATTATTAATTACTTAAACGGGGACCCCACGTTTAGGCAGCGTGTCCAAGTTAACGAGCATCTCATTCATTCATATCTCCAAATTGTACGGAGGAATTTTAGCATATCTGTATCCATATCCTTATCCGAAAGTCAAGTGCATTTAGATATGATAAAGACAATATTCGATTCGTATCTGATTCGACATCCAAAAGTTAGATGCTTGATAATGATATTAGTATGAAAGAAGTTATTCTTTTATGATAAGAAATAATAAGTTTTAATATTTTGAATTGATAAAAAAATAATACTGAAAGTATCCAATTCCTGTGAGTGTTGCATGTGGCATCATTATTAATTACTTAAACGGGGATCCCACGTTTAGGCAGCGTGTCCAAGTTAACAAGCATCTCAATCATTCATATCTCCAAAATTGTATGGAGGAATTTTAGCAATATCTGTATTCGTATCCGTATCCGAAAGTTAAGTGCATATAGATATGATAAAGAAAATATTCGATTCGTATGTGATTCGACATCCAAAAGTTAGATGCTTGATAATGATATAAGCATGAAAGAAGTTATTCTTTTATGATAAGAAATAATAAGTTTTAACATTTTGAATTGATAAAAAAAATAATGCTGAAAGTATCCAATTCCTGTGAGTGTTGCATGTGACATCATTAGTAATTACTTAAACGGGATCCCACGTTTAGGCAGCGTGTCCAAGTTAACGAGCATCTCATTCATTCATATCTCCAAAATTGTACGGAGGAATTTTAGCAATATCTGTATCCGTATCCGTATCCGAAAGTTAAGTGCATTTAGATATGATAAAGACAATATTCGATTCGTATCTGATTCGACATCCAAAAATTAGATGCTTGATAATGATATTAGTATGAAAGAAGTTATTCTTTTATGATAAGAAATAATAAGTTTTAATATTTTGAATTGATAAAAAAATAATACTGAAAGGATCCAATTCCAGTCAGTGTTGCATGTGGCAACATTATTAATTACTTAAACAGGGACCCCACGTTTAGGCAGCGTGTCCAAGTTAACGAGCATCTCATTCATTCATATCTCCAAAATTGTACGGAGGAATTTTAGCAATATCTGTATCCATATCCATATCCGAAAGTCAAGTGCATTTAGATATGATAAAGACAATATTCGATTCGTATCTGATTCGACATCCAAAAATTAGATGCTTGATAATGATATTAGCATGAAAGAAGTTATTCTTTTATGATAAGAAATAATAAGTTTTAATATTTTGAATTGATAAAAAATAATACTGAAAGTATCCAATTCCTATGAGTGTTGCATGTGGCATCATTATTAATTACTTAAACGGGATCCCACGTTTAGGCAGCGTGTCCAAGTTAACAAGCATCTCAATCATTCATATCTCCAAAATTGTATGGAGGAATTTTAGCAATATTTGTATCCGTATCCGTATCCGAAAGTTAAGTGCATATAGATATGATAAAGACAATATTCGATACGTATGTGATTCGACATCCAAAAGTAAGATGCTTGATAATGATATAAGCATGAAAGAAGTTATTCTTTTATGATAAGAAATAATAAGTTTTAACATTTTGAATTGATAAAAAAATAATGCTGAAAGTATCCAATTCCTGTGAGTGTTGCATGTGGCATCATTAGTAATTACTTAAACGGGGATCCCACGTTTAGGCAGCGTGTCCAAGTTAACGAGCATCTCATTCATTCATATCTCCAAAATTGTACGGAGGAATTTTAGCAATATCTGTATCCGTATCCGTATCCGTATCCGAAAGTTAAGTGCATTTAGATATGATAAAGACAATATTTGATTCGTATCTGATTCGACATCCAAATGTTAGATGCTTGATAATGATATTAGTATGAAAGAAGTTATTCTTTTATGATAAGAAATAATAAGTTTTAATATTTTGAATTGATAAAAAAATAATACTGAAAGGATTCAATTCGTGTGAGTGTTGCATGTGGCAACATTATTAATTACTTAAACGAGGACCCCACGTTTAGGCAGCGTGTCCAAGTTAACGAGCATCTCATTCATTCATATCTCCAAAATTGTACGGAGGAATTTTAGTAATATCTGTATCCGTATCCGTATCCGAAAGTTAAGTGCATATAGATATGATAAAGACAATATTCGATTCGTATCTGATTCGATATCTAAAAGTTAGATGCTTGATAATGATATTAGTACGAAAGAAGTTATTCTTTTATGATAAGAAATAATAAGTTTTAATATTTTGAATTGATAAAAAAATAATACTGAAAGTATCCAATTCCTGTGAGTGTTGCATGTGGCATCATTATTAATTACTTAAACGGGGATCCCACGTTTAGGCAGCATGTCCAAGTTAATGAGCATCTCATTCATTCATATCTCCAAAATTGTACGTAGGAATTTTAGTAATATCTGTATCCGTATCCGTATCTGAAAGTTAAGTGCATATAGATATGATAAAGACAACATTCGATTCATATCTGATTCGATATCAAAAAGTTAGATGCTTGATAATGATATGATATTAGCATGAAAGAAGTTATTCATAAGAAATAATAAGTTTTCATATTAAATTGATAAAAAATTAATACTGAAAGTATTCAATTCCTGTGAGTGTTACATGTGACATTATTATTAATTACTTAAACGGGATCTCGTTTAGGTAGCATCTCCAAGTTAACGTGCATCTCATTCATTCATGTCTCCAAAATTGTTTGGAAGAATTTTAGCATGGGTCCCGGACCCATCAAAGCGCTAACGCTTGTCAAGACCATAACTATTCGCTCAATTAATCAGTCGGTGGGCCCAGATGCTGTCAATCACTAAGTACAAGATCAAGAATCACGGGATCCATAGAACGTTAAAAGATAATTTCTTAATTAAATCAATCAATCAGCGGGCCCACATGCTCTCAATAAAGAACCACGGGCTCCGCGGGCCCACATGCTCTGTGTTCTCCGTCATGACATGGCGAGAAGGATTGTGTGGATGGAAAGGAGGAATTTTGGAGCTGTTGAGGTTGTGTCTATTGGACGTGTAAAATACACAACCAATATACACAAGGATGACGTGACAGTTGTTCTTAGCAGACTGCTGGTGGAGTTTTGTTTTGTTTTGTTTTGTTTTTTTTTTTTTTGTTTTGTCCCACACATTGTGTAAATTATACTTACTAGTACATAACATGGCTTTTATACCACCGGAGATGCTCTTCGGGCCCTTGGTTGGGGATCATTGGATGAAGTTTCCTCGTCCCTCTTAGTATAGTTTCGGTGCATTATTTATGAAGAAAAAACCGTGAGCATTATATTACTTACGTGCGGGATGGAGAAACCTAGATTAGAGAGAGAGGATCGAAGCAACAATGAGAGAAAAATTGAAGATTGAATCGGAATAAAATCGATATAAAACTTAAATAAATGATATATATAATAGTGTGTCAATATCCAAGTATACTAGTTATAGCAATCCAAACTTTTCGATAACCAACTTATAATGGAACTTTGAATGGGCATTATGAAAGCATAATGTGGTTTAGGAAAATTGGGGAGACTTTTAGATGTCTCGTGGTGTAAAAATATGTTTACATAACTATTATGATTAATCATACATGCATCACTGTAAGACTCAAAAATTGAAAAGTGTAAAATACAATAAAAAAGGACATGACATATCTTTGATGTAGAAGAGGTTTTTGGCAAAATTTAAGAAGGAGGTGGCATGGACTATTGAAATGTCAGGCGGATATAGAAATAGGTGGAATAGCTAGTGTTGGATATGTTGTTGATTTTGGAGGAAAAATTTGATTTTCCTCAATTTGACTTTGATTTTTAGTCTCACATTAGATAAGTCAAAAGAAGTCAAGTGATTTATATACGAAGTCTTCTATAGGCTATTGTTAGATGTGTATTAGGTTTTGGAGGGAAAACTTGTGTTTGATTTTTAGTCTCACATGTAGTTTATATACCATTCTTTCATTGTCTATTGTTATGAGTGGGCATGAGCCACACTCCCCACACGCGTCGAACCAATCCGGGCCGGCTTCGAGTCTGAGTGGCATGCGCGCGCCCATGACTTGCGGACACGAATGCCCCTACGTTTAAGGGGTTCATGGACCGGTTACATCTTGGAAATTATTTATCTAAATTATTTTTCTTTCGTGCAAATTATTTAATCTTCTTACAAAGGACTTATTTTATTTAGGAAAATAATCATTTAAATCTTTCAGATTTTATCTTTGTTAAATTATTTATTGTATTAATAGTATATTGTCATTTTCTTGCATGTAATAAATCTTGCAAATAATTATTGTCTCTTTCTAGCTAATAACTTTATTATCTAGACTGTTGCAAGTTTTATTTAGGAACATGAAAGTAACTATTGCTTAATCTTAGACTTTTCATGCTAGATTACTCTAAAAATTAATTTGAAAAATAATTGTTTAATTTCTAAATTATTTATTGCTCTTTATTTTTAACTGTAATTATTTTATCTCGGAAGATCATTTATCACATTACCTCAATAGAACTTTCTCTTTAAAACTATCCACCTAATTGAATTATGAAATTCTCAATAACTTGGAATAAAAAAATTTATAGCATCCTTCTATCACTATGGCTAATCCTGACCACTTTAAGAGTGCCAAACCTGAGAAATTCTCTGGCACCTATTTTAAGAGATAGGAAAACTAGATGAATTACTGGCTGACCACTTTAGGACATATTTAGCTATTGATGATTCAATTTCTGCATCTTTTCCTAAACCATCACACGCATAATCATCACCTGCTGAAACTCCTTCAACTCCTTCCTCATACATCTATTTGAAACTCGAGGAGATTGACTATCATTGTCTTCCTAGAATTTTTATTGCACTCTCTTATAATCTATATGACATTTATTATGAATATAAGAGTGTCAAAGAACTACGAATACACTTATGGAAGAATATGGCTTTTTTGATGCTAGAATCGACAGATTCACCTCTTCCTTCAATAAAATCATGATGTCTGACAACAAACCTATCAATGATCAAGTTCATAAATTTTAAGATTTTATCCGACACTTTCAATGGAAAGGGAATCAATTCTCCAACGTTTACAAGGTGTCCTGTCTCATTGATAAACTCCTTTCATGGTCAGCCTTGTTGGCCAAAAGGCTCATCGCTCAAGTTTTGATGATGATTAACTCATATAGTTATAGTACTAATGATCTCGTGTCTACTTAAGTTTCAGACTTTACCAAGATCTTAGTTAGCTTTTAGCTTCAACAGAAGATTCGAAGTCAAGTTTTGAAATTATCACATGTTGATTCAAGAGCTTGCGCTTCAAGATCGCATCAAGTACTCAAAGAGAAGTCTAACTCATGAATCAAGTTTGGACCAAGTTGAGATGGAGAAGAAGATTTTCAGAAAAGATTTTAAAGAAGACTTATGTCGATATTTGTAAGTATTAAGATTTTGTTTTAGGATAAAATGTAAAGGATAAATTAATTGTTGATTGCTCAAGCTCATACACACAAACACAAAATTTATATAGTGTTTTCACAAGAAATAGTTTTAGAAAATTTAGTTTCAGTTTAACCGGTTGATTTTCAAAGAATACATATTTCGTTTTCATGAATAGATTTCATCAAAACAAGTTTACATGGTTTATATGTGTATTGGATTCTATCCATACACATTGCTGCTTTATAATGTTTAGAAAAACTTATTTGATGTTTCTAATTCATGATTTTAAGTTTTGTTAAAGTCAAAACTTATTTTTGAGCTTATTATCAAAAATAAGTATATTTCATCTTATATGTATATTGGATCATTTCCATGCACATTATACTTCAAAAGTGTTTAAATATCTTGTTTTTGTATTTGAACAAGTTTTGAAAAATTTCTATTTTCATTTTAAAAGTTCGATTTTGAAAAATACCAGTTTTTGTTTAAGTTTTAATTTCTATATCGCAAAAATAGTTAATTTGTTTGTAATACGTGTTGATTTTTGATCACATATATTTGAACTTCAAAGTGTTTTAATGAACTTTTTTTGTGGATTTTATGGGATTTAAATAGAATTTTTAGGGTTTTAATAGTCCAAGATTTTATTCCTATAAACCTTGTATTTGGGCTTCTTGCGGTCGATCGATGTGCACAGAACGTGCACAAGCCCTTGGTTGTAGGGTTGGTTGACCGGACAGTCGACCGATCAAGAGAGCTTGCTCTCTGGATCTGGCCCCGGTTGACCGAGCGGTCGACTAACCAGAGAGACTTGGTCTCTGGTTTTGGCCACAGTCGGAGGAGCGGTCGACCGATGGGCATTGGCCTGGGAGCGGTCGACCGACAACTCCAACGGTCTAAAATATGATCATCGGTCGGTCGACCGGCCGATCGATCGACAAGTCAATTTGGCCCCAACGACTAGGTTTTAGACTGTTTATAAATTAGGACTTTTGGCCAGATTTTTAATAAGATTTTTTAGACTGTTTTCAAGAGCTCTTTTACAAAGTTTTTAAGCAAGTTTTAGAGCTTCATTTCCATGTCCAAATAGAGTTTTTCAAGAGTGATTCTCTTAAGTTTTCAAAAGAGATTTCTTGAGTTTTCCACCATAAATTCTATCCAGTCTTTCTTACACAAGCTTGAGCTTTCTATTGCTATATCCATCCTATAGGGATTCTTGTTGTGAGAGTTATTTTTTTTGTGATCAAGAGAAGTGATCACAAGAGTTCCACCCCTTATATTGGGAAATTATAGAAGTGTGGCCTCTACAAGCTAGTGAGCTTGCGTGTGTTATTCTTGCGGGAACAAGTAAGGGACTTGATGGTCCAAGAGTCCTAGAGTAGCTCGTTGTAGGTGTTAGGGCACCGAGTGATCTTGCGGGATTGATTTTAGTGGAAATCCTTCATAGTGCTGAAGGCGGAGACGTAGGGCAAGTGTGCTCGAACCTTAAAACAATTCTCCTGTGTTTGTGATTGCTCATCTCTCTCTCACTTGTATTTATATCTTGCATGTTCCCATTGCTCATATCTTTATATGCTTGATACCCTTGTGCTTGATTGTTATATGTTTGGGATTGTTTGCTCACACTTATATTCAACTAAGAGAGTCATAGTGGCACCTCAACTCTTAATCTAGAAGAATCTTGAGGAGATAGTCTAGAGCCCTTCATCGGGAATTCGGCTACACTCTTTAGTTATATGCTGTGTGTAGTTTTAGTTTGCATATTAGTTTTAATTCCGCATTGTTTACATTTGATTACTTAGTCATCTATTCACCCCCTTCTAGGTGACCTTCAAGCCTTTACTGGAGGCCTCCGTCACAAGTAAAGTGACTTTACCCTTGTTCACGCCCTAAAAGCGATTCGCATAGAAGACCAGCATATGTAAATTTCAGACCCAAGTCTGAACTGAAAGCCAAAATCAACTTGGTGGAGGATAGGTCCAAGCGCAAGTTCATGAATTCTAAGGATAAGAAGTTCAAAAAACCCAATCACTTTCATTCTTCTCCTCATGCAAACTCATCTTCTTTCAAACTTTTGCAAACTTCCTCCTTCAAACCCAAAACCTCTGGCTAGAGGATTAATGGAAGATTCTGCTATGTCGCGGGAGAACCAATCAGTTAGCGTCCCAATATTTCAACTGAAAGATGGAACCAGTTATAACTCAACCTAAAGGAAACAGAGAAAATAACAGGCACAAGGTCAACATGGTGGAACTGAACTCTAACTGTTTTAGGTTATATTCCTCTCTTTTTATTGTCAACTCTATCACTTTCTCCTCAGACTGATGGTTAAACTCAGGAGCCAATATTCATATCTGCATTGATCGCTCCTGGCTTAAATCTTATCAGGAATAATGGGGAGGAACCGTGAGCCTGAAAGATGAATCCACTAGAGAGATAAAGGGAACCGGACGTATTGATCTCAGAATGACCTTAGAGAAAGTTCTAACTCTTCAAGACGTCCTATATGTACCTACACTTCATAGAAATCTGATCAGCAAATCATCTCTTCTTAGAGCTGGCTACAGAATTGTTAAAGAATCCAATAAGTTGTAATATTCAAGTCAAATGTTTTTTTGGAAAGTTTTTGTTTGTGATGGTTATTTCCTGCTTAATGAAATCAATCCTTCTGATAATAAAATTTCTATTCCTATTTCTTTGAACATTGAGTCTCATGATATCTGGCATGGAAGATTAAGACATGTCAACTTTAATTTAATGAAGAAAATAATTAATTTGAATTTCATTCCTAAATATTCTTTTGAAGCATCTCCTAGATGTGAAATATGTGTTCAAGGCAAACATGTCTGAACACCTTTTCATTTTATCACAAGAAATTTTGAATCCCTCGAATTGATTCATAGTGATGTGTGCGACTCAAATAGAGTTCTCATCCAAGATAGTAGAAGATATTTTGTGACATTTATTGATGACTACTCGAAATTCTGTTACACTTATCTTCTCAAATTCAAGGATGAAGTTCTCGATCGGTTCAAGGTGTATAAGCTGAAGCTGAGAATCAACTTGAGAGGAAGATCAAGCTTATAAGACTCGATCGTGGAAGGGAGTATACCTCAAATGATATGACAGGATTCTGCCAAGATCATGACATTATTCATGAGATAACTGCTCCCTACACACCTCAATCTAATGGTGTAGCTAAACGAAATAACAGAATAATAATGGATATGGTAAACTGTATGTTATTCAGCTTAGTGCACCCAAGAACCTTTGGAGAGAATCTCTTCTTTCAGCCTGCTTCATTTTCAATAGGCTTTCTCAAAGAGACTATGGCGTTACTCCCTATAAACATTGAAAAGGGAGAATTCCTAACATTCAATTCTTTAAGTCTGGGTTGCCTAGCTAAGGTTTCAATATCAGAACCGAAGAAAAGAAAAATTAACCCTAAGACTATTGATAATATCTTTATCGGATATACACCAAATAATAATGTTAACCAATTCCCAGTGGTTAACTCTGAGATCAGTGAAATGTCCAACAACACCATCATTGAATTTAGAGATGCTATCTATTTTGAAAACACCTTTCGGTTCAAATCAAGAATCTTTAGTGATCCTTCTTGTACTCCTTCTGCCCCTGATATTCCTTTTTCTAGTTCTGCTCTTACTTCTGATTTTAAATTAGAAAGAGCAAAAGAAGTAGGACTCACATTATTCGATGAAGACTTCTTTACCTATCTTGTAGAAAGTGATTCTAACTCCTTCAAGAAAGCAATGAACTCTTCTGAATTTTCTTTTTGGAAAGAAGGCATTAACAGTGAGATCAAGTCTATAATGAAGACCAACACTTGGATTCTCACTGACCTTCCTCCAAGATGCAAACATATAGGTTGTAAATGGATCTTCAAAAAGAAACTTTGACTCAATGGCACTGTCGACAAATACAAAACAGATTAGTCGTTGTAGTCTGTCTAAAAATCACTGAAAACAAGTAATCAGATAATAGAGTCTTTGTTTCAGACGCGAAGCTAATCAAAACCACTCGTACAAAAGCAAAATGCAGGGCTTGAAGCTCGCGTCTCAACACCATTGCAATGCCAAGACGCAGAGCTCAAAGCCTGCGTCTCAGTACCACTTCAGTGCTCAGGCACAAAGCTCGAAGCCCGCGTCAAAGCTTAAAGCCCGCATCTCAAATGCAAAGCTCGTGGCGCGCGTCTAATACCACGTCAATAAGAAAACACAGAGTCCGAGTCTCACATTTCAACAACACCGCGACGCCCAAAATACGAAGCTCAAGACCCGCTTTCAGAGCTACCTCAATGGTTAAATGCAGAGATCAAACCCGCGTTCTAGCTGAGGAGGAGCCCTGCATCTCAGTTATAACTACCCCTATTACTGGGTCAAGTAGTGCCCACGTAATGAGAAAAGTTAACCCCCTATCATGGAGGATTTTTAGGGACAGTCTTACCCCTAAAACTCTTATAAATAGCTCGGTTTGCTATTGAAGATAGGTCAGAATTTTCAGCTGAGAAAGATTTATAAAGAGTTCAACTCTTCCACCAATTTGCTGAGTTCAAGTTATTGCCTAAGTCTCTTTGAGATTTCATCGGATAGGAGCTGTGCTATTTTATCTGTGATCTAAGGAGAAGAGTTTCAGAAGAGCTTGATGTTCACCCGGTCAACGAAAAATAGAAATCACTTTCCATCGCTAAGCAAAAAACCCAATCTTAAACAAAGAGAGGATCTGAGCTTGAGTGTCTTCTCTCTCTCTCTCTCTCTCTCTCTCTCTCTCTCTCTCTCTTGTCGTTGGAATTTGAGTTGTTGTAAATTCATTGATTCAAGAAAACTTTGCAATATTCTTTCAACTTTCCTCTCCGTACAATAGATGAAAACTCCGCTGGAGACTACTTTTTCTACTGATGAGCAAGTTGATGTCAGTTTCATGAGAAAAACAGTCGAGTCACTCGTTGTGAAATTTAACTAAGTAAAGTACGAAGAGTTTCTCTCTTCTGGCTCTAAGAGGCCCAGGGCGGCACAGCAGTACCACAGGGTCTCCTCGGAGATTCACTTTCAAGTCTCTTCGGAGACTTCCCAAAGATGACCTTGGCAAAAGGGTTATTTATGGCTGCATCGCGTGCGTGGCCCGCGTCAACGTTTCCCACGAGACACGTGAAGCTAACGTCATTGAAAGCCAATCTTGCCACGCTCTTCCTCTTCCTCAGCTCCAGGTTATCAGGGGACCGCAACAACCCGTGAAGCATAACCAGAATGTTGAACATCGACAAAGGCATCGCGCACGTCGACAGCAGATGAAAGAAGTTGGAAAAACCATATGTCTGATATATACAGGACGCAAAGCTCAGGCTCGCGTCCCTTCTGAACTGCTTCAGACACGTGAAATATGTATCTGGATACCAAAACGCAAAGCTAGATATTCTGAGACCCTAAGCAACGTGAGGTCCGTGTCTCTTCTCAGAGGCACAAGACTCGCGTCTCTACTACAGAACGCGAGACTCATGAAGTCTGCGTCTCTCAAGTATCGCCAGACAAACATGACAATCAGTAACGCGAGGTCCGCGTTTCTTATCAGCAGAGGCACGAGACCTGCATCTCAAAGAAAGACGCGAAAGCCGCGTCTTTTTATAGAACGTGAACTCTGCGTTTCTGAACCCTGCGCCCCTGAGACTTGCGTCTCGAAGTTGCAACACAAGGTTAACATTCGCTCTCCGACGGCTAGGGTTAGAAAGGAGCTAAAAAGTCTTCGTCTTCAGGGACTCAAGGCTGGTCTCTTAGATCCCCCTTTGACGGATCTAAGGGACTACTTGACAAAGAAGAGGAGTGTTCATCAAACGCTCCATGATGCTGCTATGAATGAGTCATCACAACGGTGCTCTCTGAATGCCACTGCTTGCATGTAAGCAAACAATCAGTTTTCAACCAGTTATCATCTACGTCAATCTCCCGCTCGGCCAAAAGGCGCCATTCCCGCACAAGGAAAACCTTCTCTGATATAGAGTACCCTAAAGTTACTACAAACATGGTAGGTTCAAGCATTCCGCCAAGCAAAATTAAGGGAAATAAGCAAATAGTCAGCTCCGACAAGTCTGACACCAAGCTAGAAGGAGGGTATCGACATATCCACAGTCGAACTGGCGTAATAATCCCAGTGGACTACAATACCCTACCCGGGGCATTGAAGTAAGTGAGTCATACTCTGCCATCGCGGAGTCACAGACCTCAAACTCTTTCATAGAGAAAGAAGCCATCGCGTATATGGAAGGACTTCTGAAGAAATGACCAGGCGCTTTGAACAGCAAGCCCAAGTCCAGAGGGAACAACTCGATATGATTCACACCCAACAAGAATCTATCCACACTCTCAAGCAGATGCTTTGCAATTGCTTGAGGAAAAGAAAAAGAATCCGAAAATCAAGATTCCTTCCAAAAAGTCTAAGGGCAAACGGAAGGAAGGAGGAGCATTCCAACTCCGAGTCGTCCAAGCCTCCATCCGAAGAGGGAGGCAATTCAGAGAATGGGAGCACTCATTCCAAAAGGATGAGTAAACTGAAATAGTGTCTTGAAGCCCTCGCCAATCGAAAAGGTCTCCAAGAAGAAGAAGTCGTCCGATCGTACCCGGCTGAGTGGATCTTGTCCCGTACCCTCCTAAATTCAAAGCTCCGAACCTACATGCCTTCGATGGCAAAGGGTCACCAACCAGCATATATACTACTTCAAGTATCCGACTGAGAATGTAGTATCAAATGATGCCAACCTGACACATTTATTCATCGACACCCTTAAAGGGATTGCTTTTGAATGGCTCATGAAGCTCTCAGAAGGCTCCATCAAGAACTGGGGTGATCTGGAGAACCTTTTCCTCACCCATTTCTTGGAAGATGATTCAGAGATTACCATGCCAACTCTCCTGGCAACGAGGCAACCAAAGGGAGAGCCAGTTAAAACATTTGTGGAGAGATTTTGAAACATGGCACCCCGATGTCCTAGCGGTATTACCCAAGCCACCCTGGTGGAAATATGTCATCACAATTTACAAACCTCACCCAATCTCAGATTGGAGTAGCTAAAAGTCGTACCTGAAAGCAGTTCTTCTAGCAAGGCGAACATGTAGAAGAGATTGTCTCCAGGGTTAAGGCAGAAGAAAACAAACTCAGACCCAAAAAGTCGACAAGGCGCGCGCCAGGAGCATCTTTTCAAGCTAAAAGAAAGGACACACTGGCAACAGAGACAAAGTCCCCTCTAAGCCCCAACCAACTAGAGGGGTTGGCTCTTCAAGTCAGCCGCGCGTCAACAAGCAGTACTCCTTCAAAGACGAGCATGTCGATTCATTGTTCAAGTTACTTAACAAGAGCAACAGACTGAAGCTTCCTGAAGCTAGACGTCCTGAGAAGGTGGACACGACTGATAATCCCAATTACTGCTTGTACCACAGGATGCTGGGCCACCGTATCAAGAGTTGTTACATCTTCAAAGACATCCTCCAGGCTTTGATTGATGCATAGGTGCTCAACCTCCACTCGGAGCAGAAGAAAGTGACAGCTAATATGATGTTGTTTCTTTAATTTGGGGTGTAGCCTCCAACGCCAGTTGGAGTGATTTCCATCTTGAAAGGGGAACTAAGGGTAGTAAATATAGATCCACACCCCACCAGCAGGAGAAAGGCCTCGTACATGCACTGCTCAAGGAGAGATCATGTGGGTTCATCATGACCTCATGAAAGGCCAGCAGTGGGCTACTGTTACCAACATGAAGTACAGAGGAAAGCAAAAGCCCACCTTGTAATGTGATGTGTGCTTCCTCTCGGTAAGCAGAAACTAATGTCGCCTCGTCAACTGATTCTGAGGAGAAGACAATTGTGCTTGCTGTAGAACCAAATGCGCCGCTCATGGCTGGGACTCGCTCGGCCACAATCGTACTTGAAGAAGTATGATGAAATGGTGACAAATCCACTTAAACTCACCCCAGAGCCAACCAAGCAATCCATGAAGCAACCCGTGGAGAAGCAAAAGGAGCATCGGTATGTCAAGGCTTTCTCAAAGAACAAAGCGGAAGGATCTTTGAGACCTTACTACTTTGATCTCTTAACTCAACTGGCCAACCTCTCGACCAGGATTACCCTTTATGAGCTCCTGAGACTGTCCAAGTCAACAAGAAAAACTCTAAGAGAAGCTTTAATTGATGATGAGGCCTTCATGGACCGGATTCTGACTGAACCATAGGAGGATGAAGAAAACTGCCTCCACGCTTCTCAACATGCTTCCTGCGTAATCTTCACTCCAGACGACATGTAGGTTAATGGGAAACATTATAGACCCATGTACTTCACAGGGTATATTAAATCATCTGAAATGAGCCGCATTCAGGTGAATTCAGGATCATCACGCCCCACCAGGTTATGCAACACTTCAGAATCCCCACTCACTGATTGAGTGCCACTCAAACTACCACTTACGGCTTCAACGCCAATGGTACGCGCCCAACGAGAAAAATTAAACTCAAATGTCAGATCGGGGATCTAAGATCCGAGGTGACGTGCTATGTTATTGATGCTGACACTTCATATAATTTGCTGTTGGGATAACCATGGATTCATCACAACTCCATCGTCCCCTCTACTCTCCATCAAATCATGAAGTATGTTGACAGAGATGGAAAAGTCCGAACATTGATCGCTGAAAGGCATCCGTTCAAGGAGTAGAGAACTACTTCACAGACTCCCTCCTGTACCAGGATTCTCTAGAAACAGATGAGAATCTCCAGGCAGAGGAACTAGAATCTGGTAATGAAGCCGATGTCGAGCCAGAGGTATAAGAAAAATGCCTTTGGGAGCTAAATCCACTTGTAACAAGCGTTATAAGATCGATATCAATAACGCCGCCAATGATGTAAGCGAGTGATATATTAATGAAGATTTAGGTTTGGCTTATTTTCTGTATTTGCTTCTGATTCTGTGCCATTAGATACTAGCACCGATGTAGATGATGACCCCTGATCGGTAATAGATGCCCTGACATCATTGCATGTATCAGTGAGATTATCTCTCACGGCATAGCAAAGTGTCAATGGTGCGCAAGGATCCTTCTTCGAGATCCCAGCAAGATGCAAAGACCAAAACCGATCCTTTCCGGAAAAGTCGAGTCCAAACCAATGACTTGCGAAGACTCAGAAAGCTAGACTGAACTTCCTCAGTTCTCTCATTACGAGTAAAATGTACTCAGGATGATGGAGAACATTTGGTATGACCTAACAAGTGGCCTTGGCTTGAACTTTAGCAAAGGAAGGAGAACACTGCTTGGATCCTATGTTCCAAAACGAAAAGTCCCTAATATTATCATCGAGCTCGCGCAGGGGGTTGGGCTATGTGTCAACTCTGATCCTGTTAGCCTTTGAGTCTGAAGAGTCATTACACCATAATCACTCGTCAGACACGTCATCGTGGGAGTCAGATGTCAGTGTTGGCAACATCTTCAAAGAATTTTCAGTAAACATGATTTCAACAAGCCACCCGAAAGATAAAAAAATGAAGAAATGATTCAGTCAAATACAGATCTTGGATCAAACACCTAAATACTCTCTGGGATATTTGCTTTGAACAACGCAAACCACCTACAGAGGATAAGGTAACCTAGGTTAGTTTAGAAGATGAGCTCAATCCTAAGCCCATCTTTATAAGCGAAAGCTTATTACCACCCGAGAAGGAAGATCTAATATCACTCGTGTGAGAGTATATAGATGCTTTTGCCTAGAACTACGAGGATATACCCAGGCTTGACCCTCAGGTGACTATGCATCGCCTCAACATCAATTCGGACGCAAAGCCCGTCAAGCAACAGCAACTACGGTTCCATCCAGACATAATGTAAGCGATTCAATTGAAAGTCAAGAAGCTTATAGACTCTGGTTTCATTAGGTAAGAACAATACCCTGATTAGGTAGCCAATGTCATCCTGGTCACCAAGAAGAATGGGAAGATCCAAATTTGCATTAATTTTCATGATCTAAATGAGGCGTGTCCTAATAATGAGTTTCCCCTTCCAATCACGGATGTTATGATCGACAACATGTGTAGGTTTGAATGGATATCCTTCATGGACGGATTCTCTGGATACAATCAAATTAAGATGTACCCTGACGATGAGAAGCATACATCCTTTAGGATGCCATTAGGAGTGTACTACTATACTGTGATGCCCTTCAGATTGAATAATGCGGGGGCAATATACCAGAGAGCTATGAATGCAATTTTTCACAAGCATATATGCAAAATAATGGAATGTTACGTAGACGATATTGTAGTGAAAAGCCGTGCCAAAGGCAATCACATAGCAGATCTAAAGAAAGTATTCGATGTCATGTGGGCGCACCAATTGAAGATGAATCCCACCAAATCCTTTCTGGGGGCATCCATCAGGAAATTCCTTGGGTTTGTCGTAACATCCAAAGAAACCCACCTCGACCCAGAAAAAGTCTGCTCCATTTAGGAGATGCAACTTCCAAGAAATCTTAGAGAGCTTAGATGATTGCAAGGGCGACTAGCCTATATCCGGAGATTTATATCAAATCTCTCAGGACGATGCCAACCCTTCACTAAATTAATGAAGAAGGGTGCTTTATTCTCTAGGATGATGCTTGCCAACAAGCGTTCAAGAAAACCAAGCGGTACCTCATGCATCCACCTGTCCTTACAGCTCCGATGTCAGAAAAACCTTTCTTGATATACATTCGACTTATGGATCATTCTCTAGGAACTTTGCTAGCTCAGAATAATGATCAGGAACATGAGCAAGCAATCTATTACCTGAGTAGAACAATGATCGGATCTGAACATCGATACAACCCCATCAAAAAAGAATGCTTAGCATTGGTATTCGCCGTCCAGAAGATGCGATACTACTTGGTGGGCCAAACCATACACGTCATATCAAAAGTCAATCCCTTAAAATTGCTTATGATGAAGCCATCGTCGCTGAATTGTCGATTAGCAAAATAGGCTATATTGCTCTCCCAATATGAGATGCAATTCCTGCCACAAAAACTGTGAAGGGACAGGCAGTGGCAGACTTCTTGGATGAGCATCTGGATCCAAGAATGACCAAACTTTATGAAGATCTCCTAGATGAGGTCGCTGAAGTTTGCTTGACCCAGACGTCTTTCAAAGGACAGGTGTGGCAACTCTTCCTCGATGGCGCATCAAGAATGGGTTCTCGAGGAGATATCATAGCAGGAGTGGGGGTATACTTATCTTCCCACAGACTACGTAATCCGTCGTGCATTTTCATTAACTGAGTCGTGTTCCAATAATGTAGCAGAGTACAATGCTCTCTTGATCGGGATGCAAATCGCCGATGAGATTGACATTGAAAATTTGAAGCATACGGTAATTCAAAGCTCATCGTTAACCAGGTTCACGGGAAGTAGGAAGTCAGACATGTAGACTTAGTATCTATCACAATGCAACTATTCACATGGAAGAGAGGTTCAGAAACTTCTACATTAAACATGACCTCGCCAGCAAAATGTGCATGAGATGCACTAGCGTCCCTCGCTGCTTCCTTTGCTCATCCAGCCGGAACGACAGAGAAAGTACTCGTTTATAAACATGACTTGTACTGTTCAAAAATCGCCCTTGAAAATGATCAGATTCCAACAGGGAACCTTCAAATCAAAGAAACTCTAGAGAGTTCAGCAGGTCCAGCGCTCAGGGATTGACGATTCCCGTACATTAACTGCGCATTGTATAGCATACTGCCCGATGGTCCTAGAGAGATGGCTGCCATTAAAAAGAAAGCTCCTATGCGATCACAAGAATACTGTATCGCCGGTCGTATGATGGAATCCTCTTCCGCTACTTATCACATAAAGAGACACAGGAAACACTCAAAGAGGCTTATGATGGTATGTGCGAAGCTCACCAACCTGATCCAAACTTGGGGATTGATTCCGAAGACTAGGATATTATTGGACAAAGATGATCCCTAACGCCATCACTTATGCTAAGCGATGCCACGCTTGTCAGAATCATGGTGATTTTATTCACCAGGAACCAAGACATTTTAACCCTAAAATGTCTTCCTGGCCATTCGAAATGTGGGGAATGGACGTAATTGGCCCTATCATCCCACCATCATCCAAAGGATACCGTTTATCTTAGCAATAACTGATTACTTCTCCAAATGGGTAGAGGCTATCCCCTGAGGGAGGAAAAGACATCGAACGCGATCAAGTTCATCAAACATCACGTGGTTTAACCGCTTTAGCGTACTACGACATATTGTCCATCATAATGAGCCCCAGTTCGTCAGCCAAGCATTTCAAAGATCTGCAATAAGTTCAGGATCCAGAGTGTATCTTCAACGACATACTATCCAACTGCTAACAGCCTTGTAGAAACTTTCAACAAGACCATTGGGAAACTTCAAGAAATTCGTCTCGGAGAGCTAACTTGACTGGGACGATAGTTAGGTGAATGCTTATAGGCTTATCACATAGCAGTGAGAATTCCGATGAAAGCTACACCATTCTCTTTGGTATACGGTTATAAAGTCATAGTCCCACTAGAAATCCCGATCCCATCTCTAGGTGTTGCCTTGACAACGAAAATGAGAAATGAGAAGAAGCATTGACTGCGACTCCAGGAGCTGAAAGTTTTGGACGATAAAACGCCTGCAAGCTTTGAACGATAAACGCCTGCAAACTCAACATCAAATCCAGCTTATCAAGCTCGAATTTTCAAAGCCTTCAACAAGAAAGTTAAGAAGCGGACATTCAAATAAGATGACCTTGTATTAGCTATCAAAAGACCCATGATCATAACATATAAGACAATAGAGAAATTTTGGCCAAAATGGAAAGAACCATTTATGGTAGAGTCAGTCTACTTGAATGAAGCATATCGCCTAATAACCCCAGACGCGATATGCTCATGATGCCGATGAACGACAGATTCTTAAAGAGTGCTATCCTTAACAGAATTCTTCTCATAATCAGGCTAACATTACATCTCTGATCAAGGCTTCCAAATCTAAGATATTTGGAAGAACGCCAAAGAAAAGCTTCTTTCTTCAATGGATCACATTACGGTCAATCATTGCCGAGCCAACCGAACACTGCTTACATCATAATGCATAATGTAAATATCGAAGAAAAGACAAAGTGTGAAACTTCAGTTTTAGCCTTGTTACTCTTCTCTAGTTTATCTGTAAAATTCCGATGCTTCTGAAGGCTAAGGATAGAGGAAAATGTTGGCTTTTAAGTCCAACATAAGTCATCGACAATCATCATGCTGAGGGGATAGCATGGCTAGCCCAACTCAAACGGTATTTGTTAAAGGCATGCTAAATTCATTGATAACTAAGGGTTTACTAAAAATCCTAAGGGACTTGGTCCCGTCTTCTCCTCCAATTTACTCGCCAATTTCCTCCTACAGAATGGTAGGATCACAAAAAAACTTGTGTCCATTTTCCTGGCAAAATAAGCACAGACTTGTCACGTTAACAGTAAACCTCTGACAATCTATTTTTCTTAATCTCCAATGGAGTTCATTAAGTTAATATTACACCTCTGATAATTTATTCTATCTCACACTAAAATCCCTGCCAATTTCCTCTCATAGAGTGGTAGGTCCAAAAACTCAATCACTTTTATGTTAACACTACACCTCTAACAGTGAAAAGTTTCAATACTACTTAGCGAGTATGAACTTTCACTTGATGACTCCCTTACATGGAATCACAAGTCTTCAAATTATCATGTTAACACTACACCTCTGGCAATCCAAACTTCACTTGTCAATTCTCGTCAATAGAATGGCAGGTCCTCAAAATTACTCATATCGCAAATCTACTCTTATCATGTTAATATTATACCTCTGACATATTACTATTAGTTTAATATCACATGTCTAATAGTGATCAAGTTGCTGTCAAGTTCAACATTAAATCTCTGACAGTCACTTTCTCAGGCTTTCATATTGAACCTGAGACGAGCAATGCTAAGTTTACATCACACCTCCAGCATCTGGTTCATTGTTAAGTTCAACAATACACCAATGACAATGACTTTCCCTCGAACTTTCATATCGAAGTCGAGATGATCAATGCTAAGTTCAAAATTACATTTCTAGCATTACCTCCACTGTTAAGTTCAATACTACACCTATGACAATGGTATTTTCAGTTTTTTCAAATGAAATTGAAATTCTTGTGGAGCTAAGTTAACATCATATCTCTAGCTCACATCTTTGTCAAGTTAATATCACACTCTGATAAGATTTAATCCAATCCTTTAAGTTAATTTCACAACTCCGATGGTAAAGAGATACTCAGATCCCTGCTGGGTCTAGTCTTGCTTGTTATTCTCGTTAATAGAATGGTAGGTCCACTTAAAATCATTGTTAGGTTGATATCACACCTTTAACAGTTTTCTCACTAATCTTCAACTGAGTCTTAATTATGTTAATACTAAACCTCTAATGATAGACTTAATCTCAATCCCCTGCTGAGCAATAACTTCACCTGTCATTCTCATCCATAGAATGACAAGTCCACAAAAACTATTCCACTCCTGTCAAGTTAACATCACACCTCTGATAGTAATCTTTTTAAATTACTTAATAGAAATTTTCAACTTTGACATGCTAAGTTAGAGTATCACACTTCTAGCATATCAAAGATAATTGCTTTTGTTTGTCTGATTTTCAATACAAAAAAGAAGTTAAGGCAAATAAGAAGGCAGAAAAGTGTCACTTTATTGATATTCAAAAATATGAAAGTGATACAAACACTCTCTTTTTCAATAAGATTGAGTGTTATAATAAAGGAATATAAAAAAAGTCCCTCTTGCTCAGCGAAAGGTTGCACTCACTTCTTGAAACATTGAAGATACACAAAATTCGTCTGAATTGACTGTGGCCGAACTAGCAGATCAACCTCATCTCCTCTTGAGAATTATGGTGTTTTTTGAGATCGAAATGCAAGGGAGTATTCAGATTCCACCCGACCAACTGGTGCGAAGGTCTTCACAAGACCGTAATCCTTCGCTTAATGAGAAGCTCCTTAACCAGAAAGTCATCCAATGAGCATGAGTTTTTTGTTGATGTCATTTTTTGAACAAGATTGGTAAAGGGAGGATCCAAGACCTTACTGGTGACATCCTCTTTCACGTGACCATCAAATGCGCCATGCTCATTATGATCAGGAAGAATCTAAGACCTTACTGATGCATCATGTCCAATAATATCTTAATGTGTATCGAGAATTGCGCGGATCTTTCTCGCCTTTGGACAGAAGTTCTGAATCCTCAAGTGGTCGCCAATCAAAAGAACTGATCATTTCATATCTATTATCTCAACGGATGCGGCAAGAACATTGAAACCAGCATCAACGATATGGCCACGACCTGCAAGAAGGGAAAAAAATTCTAAGAGCTAATTTTTTGTAAAAACAAAAAATGTGAATCCAGAAACACAGACGCGGGTCTAAATTCATGAACTCCAAATGTGAGTCTTATATGCGAATTTTGCGTTTAAAGCTTCAGGACACAGAGTTTACCACACTCTGCAAAGACAGAATACATGGATCCGAAGGCAAGTCCAATATTAGACTCACGTCTGATGATTGAAATGCGGGACATAAATTAAAGGCGCAGACACGGGCCTTAAAACTTTTAAGTATGAACTCCAAACACAGACATTATAGATCCGTATCTAAGACTTCGAGACACAAAGTTCAGCGTACTCGCGTCTAAAATTTTAAAAGAGCGTTTAAGGCTTTTAAGACGTGGAGTTCGCCACATTCGCGTCTAGAGACTTCAAAAGAGCATACACGAGTCTTAAAATTTTCTAAGTCATGAACTCCAAACGTGAGTCTTATATGCAAAACCCACGTTTAAGGCCTCAAAACACAGAGTAAACCACGATCGCGTCCGAAGAACTCGAGACTCAGAAATTTAAAAGCTCGCATTTCATCAGTTAACACAGAGACCACCTTTGCAGGGCACGGACGCATGGATCTCAAGTCAACTGTTTAAAATTCAAGAAAGAAGTTTTAGGAAGAGATCAAGAGATAGAGCATGGACGCATGGATCTCAAGTCACCTGTCTAAACTTTAAGAAAGAAGTTTTAAAAATTTCTGGAAGAGATCAAGAGTTAGTCTCTTTATGATCGGTGGTGACAGAGCCACAAGGAAGCAATGTCTTATTGTGGCAAAGGCTATTTCCTACCTGAAGAGGAGTTTTTTAGAGGGAGGACATCATCCGTCAAGAGATGACAATGAAAGCACCCGAGGAGATGCTTTTTGATTTTGAAATTACTTAACAGTGATAATCTTCGAAGAAGATTATAAGAAAGCATCATACCTTTGGGTTCGTTCAAACTCTAAAAGTTCTTCAGGATGTAGGCTCGGAGAAGAAGACAGTCTAAGAACCCTAAAGGTTCTTCAGAGCACCTACCCATAAAGGAAAAATAGTCAAGATGAATGACTGTTAAGAGGCTCATGGCCTATTTATAGGCTCGCTAATGGCCATTAATTAATGGCATAAAAATCAAAGCAGTTCGTAAAGGCCAATTAATAGCCTTAATTCGTGACGTGAATCTCAAATCTAGTCTGAGCAAGACACGTGGATTTTTACTCCAGGAAGTCCCAATGACATGTGTCTCCAACGGTCAATGCCGGCTTTGCCTCAAAAGATCCAGCGAGATATTCGCGTCTCTATAAACTGCATGCAACGCTTCAAGGGTCGCGTTTTGAAGTCTGTATCCCTTCACAAACCAAAAGCTGTGTTCTCTCAACAGAATGAGGACCGCGTTTTTAACAATTCAAGACCGCGTCTGGGTAAAGCAGTAGAACTACGTCTTAACTTTAATAGTGCCGCATTTTAAAGTCCGCGTCTCCACTGCAAGAATTACATCTCTTTAGTATTCTTAAGGTCGTGTTTGGGTAAAACAAGAAAGCTACGTCTCAACTCTAACAGAGCCGCGTCTCTTCAATAAAGTGAGAGCCGCGTCTCCACTCGATGTTCACATCTCTCTATTTCAGACGAGGCCCGCGTTCCCCAAGGCAACATGACCTTTGATCTACAAGATATGTATTTAGTCTCTGCTTCTACAATCAGTTCAACATTATACTGGCAAAATCAGTTGGCAATCTCCCCCGGTTCAATAGTACACCGACAATCAGCTCAGAGTACCAATGAGGTCTAGACTGCGTTTCTGAACACTCACGACGATCATCTCTAGTGGCTTCAAAAAGTTTAACAGTACACTCACGAAGACCAAAATCCAGACAAGATCGAGCTCAAGGTATCTCAGAAGATTGTCAGTCCAGTCTTAAGAGCTTGCTGTCAAAAGAAAGTTCAAAGTGTTTCGAAACCCGTCCCAGTTAACCAAGGAGTTTTGAAAACTTTAGCGGGGCTTCTGTATACTGTCTAAAAATCACTGAAGATAAGTTATCAGATAACAGAGTCCATGTTTCAGACGCGAAGCTAATCAAAACCACTCGTGCAATTGCAAAAAGCAGGGCTCGAAGCCTGCATCTCAACACCATTGCAATACCAAGATGCAGAGCTCAAAGCCTACGTCTCAGTACCACTTCAGTGCTCAGGCACAAAGCTTGAAGCCCGCGTCAAAGCTTGAAGCTCGTGTCTCAAACGCGAAGCTCGAGGCACACGTCTAATATCATGTCAATGAGAAAACACAGAGTCGGAGGCTCGTATTTCAACACCACTGCGACGCCCAAAATGCAGAGCTCAAGACCCGAGTTCAGAGAGAGCTATCTCAACAGCTAAACGCAGAGCTCAAGCTCGCATTCCAGCTGAGGAGGAGCCCTGCATCTCAGTTATAATTACCCCCATTACTAGGTCAAGTACTGCCCATATAATGAGGGGAGTTAACCCCATCATGGAGGGTTTTTAGGGGACAGTTTTACCCATGAAACCCCTATAAATAGTTTAATTTGCTATTGAAGAGGGGTCAGAATTTTCAGCTGAGGAAGATTTATAAAGAGTTCAACTCTTCTACCAACTTGCTGAGTATAAGTTATTGCCTAAGTCTCTTTGAGATTTTATCCGATAGGAGTTGTGCTACTTCATCTGTGATCTAATCAGAAGAGTTCCAGAAGAGCTTGACATTCACCCGATTAATGGAAAAAAATCACTTTCCATCGCTATGCAAAGAACCCAGCCTTAAACAAAGAGGGGATCTGAGTTTGAGTGTCTTCTCTCTTTTGTAGTTGGAATTTGAGTTGTTGTAACTTTTCTTTGACTCAAGAAAATTTTGCAATATACTTTCAACTTTCCTTCCCGTATAGTCGCCAAGAGTTTCACCCAATAAAAGCGCAAAGCTACTCAGGCTTGCATTTGATGAGCAGCGCGAGTGTGGCGCCTGGCCTTCAAACATGACCTCACATTTTTTGTATGATGAGATCCGCGTTTGAGTTGAGATCCATTTTCGTGTCTGACTTGAAACTCGCGTCTGTGCTGGGAGTGACCCTCGTATTTGGTGAGGTCTGCGTCCAAGGCTTTGTCAAGACTGTTTTTCTTAATGGCGAACTAGAGAAAGAAATCTATATGAATCAGCCTGATGTCAAGATTGTTTTTTCTTAATGAGAGCTAGAAGAAGAAATCTATATGAATCAGCCTGATGGATTTGTGGCTCAGGGACAAATAGATGTCAAGACTATTTTTCTTCATGGCGAACTAGAAGAAGAAATCTATATGAATCAGCCTGATGGATTTATGGATCAGGGAAAAGAAAATAAAATGTGCAAACTTATGAAGTCATTGTATGAACTAAAATAAACACCTAAATAATGACACAATAAGTTTAATAAAGTTGTTACACAATTTGGATTCATTATTCATGAACATGACAAGTCTATCTATTCTATGAATTTTGCAATGATTATATATCATCCTTTGTCTATATGTAGATAATATTCTTATTCTTGAACCTTTTCTTGATTCAATCTAAAAGGTAAAAGATTATTTTGTGTAAACTTTGATATTAAGAATCTAGGTCCTGCTGACATGATATTGAGAATGAAGATATCCAGAACTTCTAATGGAATTTTATTAGGTCTATCTTGTAGCATTGAAAGAATGCTTCACAAATTTGATTTTTATAACTCCAAACCAATTTCTACACCCTATGATTCTTCTACTACATTGAAGAAGAACACGGTGAGCTTGTGTCTCAACTGAAATACTCTTAATTGATATGATCGCTTTTTTATATTTCTAACAAAACTAAACCTGACATCTCTTATGCAACAGGTAGATTAAGTAGATATACTAGTAATTCTAATATAGAACACTGGTCTGTACTAGAAAGAGTTTTTAAATATCTTAGAAGCACAATTGACTATTGCCTGACTTACACAGATTATCCAGATGTCATAGAAGGATATAGTGATGTCAACTGGGTCACTGACTCTCATAGTATAAAGTCTACCTCCGAATATGTATTTATATTTGGTGGTGATGTTGTATCCTAAAAATCCTGTAAACAAACAGTGATTGCTAATAGAACCATGGAGTCTGAGCTTATTGTTTTAGACAATACTTGTTGGAAGTTAAATGGTTAAAGGATCTACCGTCTGAATTCTTTATCATGCGTAAGCCTATACTTCTTATTTGGGTTCACACTAATTTAGAATCCACCATTGAGATTTTAAAACAAGAGAATGTTAACAAGAAGATGAGCAATCTGTTCAGCGCTTATTAGGCAAAGTTATAATTCTTGATTTTGTAAAGTCCGAAAAGAATCTTGTTGACCCGTTGACTAAAGATCTTTCTAGGAGCATGGTCTTAGAATTATCGAGGGAGATGGGTTAAGCCCATAGTAGAGTTCACCGGCAGCGAAAATCCAACCTACTTAATAGAGGTTGGTTCCGTGAAAGAGGTTCAATGTGGTAACAACAAGCTGGACTGGTGATACTCGTGTGGAGCATCAACCCGGATATGGTTATATCTTATAAGTAGCATTATAGCTACTGCCCCTTCTCTATGGTGATGATGATCTTATAATACAGCTCGATAAGGCTGAGTCAGACTCTTAATAAGTCCAACACATGAAGTGTGGAGGTTATAAAATCCAGCTGTAGTATTTTTGGAGGACTTACCTACGTGAGAGGAACCATGATGGTCGCGGTTGGGGGCAGGGCTAACCCTAAAAACTCTCATGAGTTGATTGTTGTGAGCATGATATTTAATGCTAAACCCGCTCGCTCAATAGATGAAAACTTACTGTCTATGTCTTTCATTAATATCTAGTTAAAGAGACCTAATTCAATGCATAGTCTATTATGTCTCTCAGGTGGCGATGAAATTCACTAAGGGTAGATTGACTGAGTTTAGACCTGCATAAAAAAATACAGAATTTTAGAATTGATAATAGATAGTACTAGGCACTCAATACTACTGCGATAGCAAATGGCTAGTGGGTCGTGATTCACAAGGAGGGACTAGCGATGGAAGCTTTTCGTAAGTTCTCTTTTAGTTCACTAAAGATAGTTAAAAGTTCTTCTTTTGTTCTTATAAAGAAAAGGAAAAAAATCTTTTGTCAAATAAAAAGAAAGTGGTAGATTGAGAGGATGAGAAAATAGAAAATGGGTTTATACAAAGAAAGTGAAAATAGTTGAGAGTTGAGAGTTGGTGATGATCTAAACTAAAGAATTAAAAGGAAAAAAAACCTAAAAAAATACTTACTCCTTTGGCTAAATGCTTACCTTGAATCTTTGGCGACGATGTTACCTTGACGTGGAGGCGATCAACGCATAACCCATAAGAGTTGATTCTTGTCTTTTCCATATTACATTATTAAGATGACACAAGTATGAAATGATATAGATTGAAACTAAAATCCATCGTCATGAGCTATCAGAGGCACTCGCAAGATCAAGGCTCTTTTGATGCTATAAGACTCACTTGGATTGCAATTGGTACCAAAAGAGAAAAAATAAAAAGAAGAACACGAAAACAAAGAAAAATATAAAAATTCATACCTTTTGATTACATAGAGAAACGATGAAAGAAAGAATGAAGGTTACATCGTGTCACTCTCAATATAAATCTCTCTTATATTTACATGAATCTCAGTCTAACCTATGTTTACAAAGAAACAATTACATTAAAATAAAAATGAAAAACTAAACTAGAATGAATACTAATCTAAGAATCTACCTCTGCTTAATCGTTCTCTCTTGCCTCTGAATTTGCAGATATTTATAGCAAAAACTTAACGGGGAGAACGTCTGAAGATAGGGGAGCAAACGCTCCCTGTATCTCAACTGTAATGCGGCGAAAATGTGGCATTTGCAGCGTTTTCACGGCATGGATGTAGCTTCAGGGTGTGCGAGCTTCTGATCTCTCAAACGTCCTTTATCTCCTGATAGATTTTCAGTTTGGGCTCTGAATTCATCTATATCACTGTTGATCTTCAGCTAACCGAAATAGATCCATCAAAATCCAAATTTAACCTGTTTCTTTTTGGTGTTATTTCTCTTATTTGCTCTGATCTTTAGCTGACAATTGCCTAATCCTTGATTTTGATTTAATCTGAACTTTAGTGGGCTTTTGGGCTCGTTTTCTCTTCCTTCTCTTTTAGTAATGGCCCTGCAAATAATTAGATAAAAATATAATTAAAGTAGAGTTTATTAAACAATAAATATGAGAATGTGATGATAAATATGCAATATCAGTGACCAAATAGATTCAAGGCCGCAAGTTATCAACCCCGAATGCACAGTGTGATGTTGCCAAATTTATTTCTTGTTTTATGGTTTGATGATTTGTTTATTATTCATGTTGATGATTTATTTTATCTTTTTTGAAACTCAAGTTTTGGGGTGCCTGTTGGATATGTTGTAGATTTTGGAGAGAAACCTTGAGTTTCCCACAATCTGGCTTTCGTTTTTAGTCTCACATTGGATAGGCTAAAGGAAATCAAGTTGTTTACATACCAAGTCTTCTATAGGCTATTATATGAGTGATGGTCCATGGGCCGCCTTGCCATACGTGCGCGCACGGGCCGAACCTGCTCGAGCCGGACCGGGCCGGGTGCGGGTGGCGCGCGGTACGACCTGCGGATACGAATGCAACTCCATTCTAAGAGTCCGTGGACTATTACACTTTTGCATTGTTATTCTGTACTCGAAGATAACTCTGGATTAATGCTTGGAGTTCTTGGGGTGAAGTGAAGCTCTGAGTTCTCGGGATGAAGTGGAGCTTGTAGTGGAAGCTGTTCTCGGGAGACTGTGGACTCTGACTGTGACACCGACTCAGAATGGAAACTGCCTTCGGAGTGACTCCGACTACGGGACTACAGCTCTGACTACTGCATTACGAGACTGCGACTCTGACTATTGCACTATGAGACTGCGACTCTGACTGCTACACTGCAACTGTGATTGCGACTCTGACTGTGACTACGGAGAAGGCTACGCTCTGTATAACTTGGTCTCTGGAGCTCGGACTTTGCGGCGACTACTCGGAGCGATACTGGTAACAGTCAGTTTGACACGCGTAATGCTCGCATTGATTGATGATTAAGTAAACAAATCCGTTAATTATTATTTTGATTGTTTTACTATTTTGTAACCCAGTAAACGCGGATCTGCAAACGTGGTGAGCTGATGTAATGGTCAAAACGTTCGCGAAATTCGTGCAGGAGTTGTTTGTAATGAAAAGGAATTTGATCTATATAAAGAGGTCCTCTTCGTTTTTTTATTAACACAATCATATGAACAACAGAGCTCTGAGAAATTCAAACAGTTACATTCCTCTTCTCTTTGATTAAAATTTGTTCTACATTTGTTTTATTTAATTTTGGGCAACTATTTCCTCTGAACAAGAGGTTCTGCCTGTCATCCAAGGCCGAGTGCTTATGATTTCGAGAATCTTTTACCGCTAGAAGATAAAGCCGATTCCAGGACAAGGAGATATGCTTTTAATCTTTTAGGGAAGTGCATTTGCACGACTACATTTTCCAAGCAAGATTTTTTTAATTCTATTTTATTTGTTTATTTCCAGTAGCATGCTAGGATTTTAATCTATTTCTTTTGCACAAGAAAATTATAATTTGCATGTTTAGGAAAATATACTGATTAGGACCAACAGCTTGGAGGAGATGGCAGGGTAAAATATAAGGTAAGGAGAGAGTTGAGTAATTATAAAAACAATTACTCTATTCTCATCCGCATCTTCATCTCTCTCCACTGCCCTCTCTCCTCTTTCATTCTAGAGCAAAAAACAGCCAATCACCGAGAGTTTCAGAGAGAAGCATCCCAATGATAGAGTTTGCGACGAAGACAGCCAATAGCTAACCGTAGCCTTAAATCCCCAACCCCAACCCCACAAAAAAACCCCACACCCCCGAGTGGCTCCGCCACGGTAAAGGGGTCATTGAATGAAGTTCCATCTTTGAACGTGACCCACGCGATTATATACGAGCCGTCGATTTCTTTCTCAAGACATTTCATCTCGTCCGTCAAATACTTCTATAAATCAGCGGGGCCTAAACGCTGCTCTCTGCACACCTTCACTCCACTCCAGTCCCTCTTAGTACTACATCTTATTCTCTCATCTCTAGGTATGATTTCCACTCTTCTGTCTGTCAGTTTCAGTATTCTATTTATGTGACACTTTTTATTCCAAATTTATTCAAATCTGATAACCAAAAAAAAAAAAAAAAACTTCACGCTCGCTGATGATTATTTACAACATATCTTATAGTTTCATCTTCTTTTTGTAACTCCGTTATATTTTCTTTATATTATTAGTTTGATATACGGTCAGATTACAAAATTAACCGCATGTTAGTAATTATGTCATGTAAATTAAACCCACAAAAGTCATACAAATATGATTCATTGAATAATTTTTTTTCCTTCTTCTTAACTTACATTTACGACTTGGCATGTTTAAATTCTTGATGATGATTTTACCAAAAAATCATCGTATGATAACAATTCTTCTCTCTCTTTTCGATAATTTTTATTTCTGATATGGAATTCAGTCTATGAAAATACAGTCACTGGATTATAAATAAAAGTTAATTCTAAGACTAATTTTTTTCATATCGACCAACGAAATTGGAATTTGGGCCTTGATCTCCAATTCTTCTGATCCAACTCCATGCACCGAAATAACATCTTGAGGAATCTTTATTAACCTTTTAATCAAAAATCAATTTTCCATTTAAAATCTTTTGGAGTTAGTAGCAGTCTGTACTAGTTAAGGCGTGACACGTTTCTGTATATCATATTCAAAGATGATTAGAGGTGCGTGTTGAGCCAATCTAGCTAACTAGCTAATCAACATGAATGAAGTCGAAATTAATATAGGGTATGTTTTGGTTAACTGCAAGTGTTCACAAGTTGTAAATCATAAAATGAAAATGAAAAGTGACTGTAGTAGTGACAATGTATATTGCCTTTTACGGTGTTTGATTGATCATATAAAAGTGTAAGCCAGAAAATTTATTGTGTTTTTATGGCGTATGGTTAGTAATGTAAAAGTGTTAGTAAAAAATTTGACCACAAAATTAACTGAGCGGTGATTTTAAAATTGTTTTGTTTTTATTAAATTAAATCTACTATTAAAATTAAAATATATAATATATATGTTTTTCATATATAATTTATTAATAAAATAAATAATAAAAATATTAAATATGCAAACCATTAAATATTAAAGATAATAAATATTACAATAAAAAGCTAAAAACTAAAGAATAATAAAATATTAAATATAATAATTAAAAATTAAATAATACTAAGATATTATATTTTTTATTGCAGTATAAATTTGGTATAAATATTAATAATAATATTCATAAAATATTAATATTATGAATATTAATAAAATAGTAATAAATTCAATAAGTAAAGTATTAATAAAAAAATAATATTAGTAATAAAGTATTAATAAAATATCAAGAATATAATAAAAGTTAAATAAGTTTATTAAATAAAAATAAAATATTATTCAGGTTATTAAAATAAAATATTAATAAAACAATTAAAATTTAAGAAAAATATAAGAAAACTAATAAAATATTAATAAATTTAATAAAATGTGTGTAAATTATTAAAAAATAAACATTATTAAATATTACGAAACTTATAAAATATTAATATAATATAATATAATATAATATTTCTACAATATTAATAAATTAAAATATTAATATGACTGGAAAAGTTAACCAGGAAATTAACTTTTTGAAAATTTATCTATATTAAACATTAGTAAATAAAATATTAATGAAATATTAATATAATATTAATTAATAACTATTTTGTGATTTTTCCTAATTTTAAAAAAATTATTAAATTAATTCTAAATTAATTAATCAATGTAAAAAAAAAATTAAATAATCAAAAATTTGCAAATACAAGATGGTTTTGCAACCTACTTGCCCACATGATTTTGCAAATTGACTTTGCAATTTACATACAAGCCAAACAAAAATTTTTTTTTGCATGTTGCAAAATATTTTACAACTTGCGATTTTGCAAGCCAAACCAAACAGCCTACAAAAGTCATACAAATAAGATTCATTGAATAGTTTTTTTTTTCCTTCTTCTAAATTTACATTTATGACTTGGCGTGTTTAAATTCTTGATGATGATTTTACCAAAAAATCATCGTATGATAACAATTCTTCTCTCTCTTTTATACTAACCAACGAAATTGGAATTGGGACGTTGATCTCCAATTCTTCTGATCCAACTGCATGTGCCAAAACCACATCTTAAGGAATCTTTATTAACCTTTAAATCATAAATCAATTTTTCATTTAAATAATTTGGAGTTAGTGGTAGCCTATACTAGTTAGGACATGACACGTTTCTGTATATTACTGCACACAAATTCAAAGATGATTAGAGATGCGTGTTGAGCCAATCTAGCTAAACTAGTTAATCAACATGATTCAACCCAATTAAGAATGAAATCGAAATTGATGTATATAGTTAAACCGTGTGGAGATGGGTTTTTTTTTTATTATTATTATCTGAATTCTATCTCTCACTTGATTTATTTTTAACAATTAAGAAAATTATTGAGGCAATGGTTCTGACATTGATCTCCATAGATATGGCACTTCCACCTACATCAGAATATCGCGGAGTTGCGGCTGCCATTCCCCAACCGGCTTCTCCACAAGGTATTCGTGTGCTCCAAGATCACATAGCCGCTTTAACACTTTACAATAGGCAGGGGCCAAGGATTCTATATCGGGATCCCGATCGCGATCAAGATATTGTTGAGGCTGTATATCGATGGGATGATCGCACCTACACTGAGATTTTTCGAACAGGCTTTCCTCCACGCGAACGGGGTTCAACTAGTTTGGCAGATTACTACAACTTAGAGCGCCATGTAAACAGTGGAGGAGCCCCGGCAGATACCTCACCTGCTGATGGGTCAGTGTTTGTCAGCACAACAAGGTCAACTAATTGGCGACCGAGAGTCACAACTGATATCATTCTTTATCGGTATGAGATATTTGCGCCAGGAGGAATCGATGCAAATCTGACCTTGCGTGAGCACAACAATTATCCTAATCAACAGGAAATCTCTTTTGCAGGAGGCATTAGTCCTCAATATATTCGATCAGCACGTCCATATGTGGTTATAGGATCCGACACAGACTTCCCAGCTTATAGTCCATATGGAAATCGAATTTATCGTAATGGTCGTTTCAATCCTAATCCAACTTCAAGTGGGGAAACCACTCAAGAATTTATGAATCGCCTGAGAAATGTTAGGTGTCCCGGACGTGACGAAGTTCTTATCAATATTGTCTACGCTGCACATGCTAAGAAGAGAGACGTTGAGGACGACAGCACATCGCTTACAGAGGAGCCTTATATTGATCCAGGTTGTAATGTGCCGCATTACATCGACTGTGCATTCAACTTCAATGATAAGATAGAGGCGTTTCTTTCACTACCGATCAATGCCTGCAAATCAACTATGCTCCCGGCACAACTAATGACTACATTATTAAAGGACCGATGAGCATTGGTAGTTTCTTTCCTTCTCTTAAAGATACTATTTTTGCTACCGGAATTGATGCCGCTTTTACTTCTTCTAGAAACAATGAGGTGTATATATTTAGAAGCAATATATATGCACTCATGAACTTTGTGAGTGGCTCCATTATTCAAGGACCAAGAAGATCACAGACAGCTTCTACTCTTTGAAAAATACCATTTTTGAACATGGTATTGATGCAGCTTTTACTTCCTCTCGGTCCAATGAAGCCTATATATTTAAAGGAGATCAATATGCGCTGATCAATTTCGCACCTGGTACAACTGATGATTACATAATTCAGGGTCCTAAAAAGATTACTCTCAGTTTCCCATCTTTAAATGGTACAGTTTTCCAACATGGCTTGGATGCAGCATTTTCGGCTCAAGCAAAAAATGAAGCTTATATATTTAAAGACAACACTTACGCTCTCATCAATTATGCTCCTGGGACCACAGATGATTATATAATTAATAAGGTCACTCCGATTAGTGATGGTTTCCACTCCTTGAAAGGCATCATACCAAGGTATCCTTGTGGTTGCTAAGGTGAAAAAAATAAGAAGTTTGGGTTGTCGATCGGTTTGTATTATGGCATAGAGTGCCTTGGCTTCGAAGTCATCAGTGGTTAAGTCATCAGCTGTTCGTGCCATTAGTATTTGTATTATGTTGCTGATTGTGGTGTGGTTATTTAAGTGTTGTGCTATCAGTATTTGTATTTGTAATTCGTCGTTTGATGATATATGTGTGTTGTTGTTGTTATCATGATATTATGTAATAATTGTTGTCACCGTATAAATATCATAATAGTGTGTTATACTTTTGTATTGTGCACTTTGTCATATTGGCTGGTAGAATGTTTCTTCTTTTAACTTTATTCAGATGTAGATGCATAAATATAAGTATCTTCTTCGATGCTGCATTTAATCAGATTCTAATGAAGGACAAATCAATCTATAGTTGGTGTCTGAAAGAACCAAACATGCTTCCAAAAGAAAGCTATGTCACCCAATGCTAGGATAGATAAATTTCAATGAATATAAGAATAATTTTTTTTTTTTTGAAAATCTCTGCAAGTTAAGACAACTTAGTGGTATCATTTGAGAAATATTAATATTTATTGTAAATGATGATCGTGAATTTTGTATTTCTGAGAGGCAAGTTATAATGGAATTGAGATATCCCCAAGTTCTTCTCTTTTTCTTTTTCTTTCTGTTCTTAAATGGTGATCACAAATGTTGTGTTTTCCTATGGAGGTAATGTTATAATTCAGTCAAAGGCTTTTATTGAGACTCATGCGTTGCAAAGGGGCTAACCAATTTAACTAATTTTCTTTTCTGGGGATAAACCTAATTCTTTTGATTTCTCTTCATTAGTTAAACTTTTTTCTTTTTTCATTCTTTGTGATGGCTAATTATATTTTCTTTCTATTTATTCAAACTCCAAAACAAAATCTTGGACTCATTTAAATTCAGTAAACTACCAGTACATCATCATTCTTGTACTCAACTTCCATGAACTCCTATATTATAGTAAAAGTATCATGAACTTCCCCATGATTTTTTAATAAGCTACCATCTATTACCTTTGTTGGGGCTGGAGCATGCCAAGAACACAAACCCTAGATGCACAAATACACACAAAGAGAGAGGGAGATAAGAATTTACGAGGTTCGGCAAGATGTTTACGTCCCCAGAGCAGAAGAGAGAGACCTATTGAAATACACAAGGTTACAAGAGGATTTACAAGAGATTCTCTCAAGAACTCACTTCTCTCATAATCCAAAAATATGGGTTACATCTTTTATTTATAGGGAGGAGAAGAAAACCTCCAAATTAGCCCCGGTCGGGTCCAAAATTAACTCTCGCCCAACCGATGGTCGACCGTCTAGTCGACCGCTCCAAGAGTACGATCAACCACTCAAAGCTCCAGTCTTTTGCAGGACTTACTGGAAAAATCAATCGACCGGTTGGTCGACCGATCCAATGGGTTTCTTCTACACTATTCAGGTCAGTTGACCGCTTGGTCAACCGAGTACTGGGTATCTCAACCCCTATGCACGTCGGTCGACCGCCCGGTCGACCGAAGTTTTGTCATAGAGTTTTAAAAAGTCTATTATCCATCTTTTTGACACTCTCTCTATATTTTTCACCTCGGTGAAGATTTTTCATATCTGAGTCGAACTCAAATGAACTCTGGTGAAATCGACACACGATCTCGGAGAAATCGGCACACGATTTTATCTTGAGCGCTCTGGACGAAATCAATACACGATCTCGGCAAAGTTGACATATGATCTCGACTTTAACAATCTCAATGAAATCAACACATGATTTCAGCTTCAACGATTGGGCTGCACCATTACAGCTGCCTACGTACCCCCTGCCCAGGGGATCAAGCCACTCGTAGTTCATCCAAATAAGCTCCATCGAGGTTAAGAAACTTGAAGGATTCAAAACAATTTTTTGCAACGATTGAACTTGACTCCGGGAACCACCTTTGTAAGCATGTCTACGAGATTGTCTTTGTTGTGAATCTTTTTCACCTCGATATTTCCATCTTCAAGAACATCCCACACAAAGTGATACTTGACATCAATATGTTTCGTCCTCGCATGATAGACTTGATTTTTCGCTAGGTAGATAACACTCATGCTATCACAATGGACCCGCAGGAAGTCTTGTTCGATCCTCAAGTAATCCATTAATCCCTGAGGCCAAATTGCTTCCTTTACAGCCTCTGTCAGAGCCATGTACTCTGTTTCTATCGTCGACAGAGCCACTGTAGACTGTAAAGTACAACGCCAACTCACCGGTGCCTGCGACAAGGTAAAAACATACCCTGTAGTAGACCAGCGTTTATCAAAATTCCAGCATAATCAGATTCTACATAACCTGTGCACTCTTGCTTACCTCCAACATCCTTCTCAAAAATCAACCCAACATCTACGGTACCTTTGATATACCTCATAATCCATCTCACAGCCTCTCAATGACCCTTGGCAGGATCATGCATGTATCTCGATACCATGCTCATAGCCTGTGACAAATCTGGTCTCGTGCACACCATAACATACATAAAACTACCAACTTCACTAGCGTATGGAACGTGAGACATATACTCATGATCATCAATAGTCTTCGGAGACATTCTAGCTGAAAGTTTTGAAAAAACACCTAGAGGGGGGGTGAATAGGTGTAAATGCTAATCTAGAACTAAATGCAATACTATGTGCGCTAAATGCGGAAGCTAATGCAAATCTTGCAACACACTTAGTACAATCAACAAGTGTAGCCGAATTCCCCGTGAAGGGCTCTGGACTAACTCCTCTTGATACCCCTTGAATGGTTGAGGTGCTATGTGAAGCTCTTGTTGATTAGGTACAAGTGAGGCACACACACAATCAAGCCAAGCATATAAGAATGAATAACAATATGAAATAATGCAAGGCAATATGAATTATGCTCAACACACGCAAATATGATATGATATGAAGTATGATGCTTTGCACAATTATAAGAGAGAGTTAGAGAGACAATGGATCAAAACACAAACACCAAGATATGTTTCGAGGTTCGAGCACCTTGCTCTACATCCCCGCCTACACCACCGTGTAGGATTTTCAATCCACTATCTCCCACCGAGGGAACCTCTACGAAGAGGATTTGTTACAACACTTAGGAGTACCAAACTCCTCTCTCAAATAACCACCTCACAACCGAGGGGTAGGCTCGTAGCCAATACAACAACCAACACCTCTACCGAAGAGGGTTTACAACCAAACTCCACCTCTCACTAGAGGGAGCAAACCAATCACCCGATCACCTCTACCTAAGAGGGATACAACAAGAATAAGGGTGTTTAAAACAAGTGGTTCCAAAAACCACAAACTCAATCTCTCTTACTTTTTCTCTTTTCCTTTCCACAAAAACAAGATCCTAATAGATTAGGATAGTATGATAGCTCAAGTGTGGAAAACTAGGTGTTTGGAAAACAAGCAACAAAGAAAAACACTTGAGAAAATTCTTGCAAGAGATATAGAATGAAAACCAAGACAAATCTCCCAAAATATTCTTTTCTTTGATTTTTCCAAAAACCTAAAACAATAAAGATTGAAAGATTAAAGCCCCAAACACTTTTGAAAACTTGTTTTAAACACTCTAGAAACCAGAAATTTTTCTCCTTAAAAAACTTGGCCAAAATCCCAAAGAGTTGGGGTTTATATAGGCCAAAACAGAAACTAGCCGTTAGAGCTGAGCTGGCAGCTCTGACAGGCAACGGTCGACCGGCCCGGTCGACCGCCAACGGTCAGAAATATGACCGTTGGGCAACTGCGGTCGACCGGCCTGGTCGACCCAAACAAACAGAGAGCAGAGCTCTCATCCCGGTCGACCGGCCCAGTCGACCGTGTTTGTGCCTTCCAGACGTGCACGTCTGTGCACGTCGGTCGACCCGACGGGTCGACCGGCCCTTGGTGCGGTCGACCGTCCGGGTCGACCGACCAGCCTGTCAGCACAAAACAAGGTCAGAAAATTTGGGAAAAATATTTTATAAAAATCTTTTATCTTTTCTGAAATTCTATAAAACTTGTTTTAACATTTTATTTCAAACACAAACAAGTGATAAAATTTCAAGACATATATCAATTCATTTTTGAGTCTTGCAAATTTTATCAAAAACAAAACTTGTTTTTTGTCAAACTTGATTTTTCCAAAACATGAATAGGATAGTCAAAATAAGTTTGTCTAGCAACTTTAAAGCATGTATGTATATTTAGAACATATCTAATATACATAGAAATAAAGTAAACTTGTTTTGATCTACTATTCATGAAAATCAAAATCCAAATCATGAAACGTGTGTGTTGTGCACTTGAGCATATCAACTATACTAAGCTTTACAAATGGATCTAAAACACACTATCTAAATTATGGATACCTAAGTCTTTGTGTCATCAAGAAGACTTGCTCCAAAACTCCATCCATGGGCTAGGCAAAGTGTGATCTTGAAGCTTTGGCCCTGGAATCACTTGTGAAAGCTTCCAAACACCTTGTTGAAGCTAATCACCAACTAATATCTTGGTTAATGATCTGAAACTTAAACAACACAAGATAATTAGTAAACATAACTACATGAGTTAATCATCATCAAAACTAAGGTGGAAGGCCTTTGGGCCAACAATCTCCCCCTTTTGATGATGACAAAACTCACGGAGTTATATATGCATGGATTAAAGTAAAGCTTCAAAGAAGCTCCCCCTTAACTCATGCATAGCCAAATAAACATAATAATATGCAATGAAGGCTCTTAAAAACATGAATGCATAAATATGCATAAACAATAAAGGTTCTAGATACCAATGAAATATTCAAAACAAAGCATGCTCTAGATACCAATTAATAAATAAACATTTTCTAGATGCTCTAGATACCAATTAACATACATTAAACTATATTAAACTTAATATATGCAAAAACAAATATGCATATATAAAACTCACCAAATCTTTCTCCCCCTTTTTGTCAATCATCAACAAAGGGGTAAACAATCAAAACAATAAATAAAATGAGGGGTAAAAATCTTTCATCCCCTTTTTGTCAATCAAAACAAAAAAAATAATGTTCTCCCCCTTTTGTCTAAAACAAAAACAAAATCAATAAGGGGTGACTACAAACATGATATCAATTAAAAATATGTCAATGAAGCATCTTGATACCAAATGAAAATAAACAAAGATCAATAAATGTTATATGCTATATACATTCATGAAGAGGAAGACGCTAAGTTAGCTTCCCTACACATATGCATTACATGAAGGAGGGATGTTAAGCCCTAATTCACATAACACACATTATGTAATGAATAAGAGGAGATGTGAAGCTCCCCTACACACGTGTACCACATAAGGAAGAGATGTTAAGCTCTTCAATACACAATACACTCAACATGAATCTATATGTGGGAGAGATGTTAAGCTCTCCTTGCATATAAGAAATTTAAATCTAAACTTTTGTAATTTTTCTTTAAACAAAAATTTTAGATACCGATTGAAAAAAAAATTTTAGATACCAATTCAAATTAGACATAATAAATCTTGAATGTCTAAACACAAATTTTGATACCAATTGTAAATGTTTTACCAATAGAGAAGATTTTACATAGAAACATTGATACCAATTGTAAGAATTATTCATTTTAAACATATGATACCAAATTCGAATTTACAATCATAAAGTATGGGAGTACAAATACCAATAGAAAGACAAAATCAAATTTTAAATGATTTTCATTTTAAAGCATACATGAACATGATCTCCCATCCATCCTCCCATTGATGGTAGGAGTTTTCAAAAATAGATTTGAAAATAAGCTTAGTTTGAAAAATTCTACCAAAATGAAGAATACCGTAGCTAGTTAAATGGAAAGTTTTGTTAACTAGTAAGAAATCCTTCAAGCAAGGAATAAAACAAAATAATTTTCATAAAACACATGTAAATCACATAGTACTTGAAAACACTCAATATTCAATAAAGTCCATACATGCTCATGAAAAACATACTCATGAGAAATATTTTAAAGATGATGAGTGTACAAGAAATGTGTGACATGGCATTATGAAATTTCCAATTAAGCTCAATTATACCTTAAACAAGAAAACATGAAAAATCATCTAAACTATTCAATCTTCAAGGCATATGTATGTCTAATACAAACTAGAGTATACATACATATCCAAAACTCAACGAGTCCACAAAATATATGCATTAAGGCACGTGGCTCAAAAGGATAAACATGTATATCTAATAGTTTGGACAAGATAGACATATACATGAAGTTTAAACATAAATACGAAATCAAGAAAAACTAAATCTTCATCAAGACAAATTTCATTTCAAGGTATATGTATGAATTGTCAAACATGAAGTATACATACATATCCCTAAACACAATTGAGTCCATATATAGATTTGCATGAAAGGCAAATGACTCAAAGGGTATACATGTATATCTTAAAGTTTGACAATAATACACATATACATGAAGTGAAAACTCATAAAACAAATCCAAAATGGAATACAAGTTTGAAATGTATGAATCATCAAAACTAGACTATACTAGCACATCTAATAGGTTCAAATAAGCAATCAAGCCCAAACATATATAGATTTATTTGTGGCCCACTATATGTACAGGTATATACCTAGTTTTAGTGAAAACTAACATCTAAACAAGTAATCTTAGCATGAAGCATCAAAAACAAAATCATCATGATAAAACTAAAACATGACTACTATGTAAATTCACATGTATTAGATTCATGATGTACATTATAGCTTAAACAAAAGTGAGAACACTAAGTATGGGTTCACATAAGCATGTGTGTCTCAAATACTATACATGTATGTCAAGGATCTAATAAACATGGAATGAACATACTAATCCATAGACATCAAAAACATGCTATAAAACATCAAAACATGGAAAGCATGTAAATAATAAATGGGAGTAAAGGATTGTTACCAAAACCGAAGAAGCAACTCTCCTTGTCTCCAAAACATGGTGGTCTTCTCCACCAAAACTTCCCTTGAAAGTGATGCATCCAATTGATTTTCATGAAGTACGGAACGCATCCACTCCAAGGTGTCATCACTCTCACGTCATGTGAGAGCCCACACCTACATTAAAAAAAGGAGGGGTGGTCTTTGGTACCCATACTCTTTTGGGTCCATGGGGGTTAGTATCTTCTCTAACCCAAACAAAGTTCTTTGCTAAATTAGGAGTATGTAATCTATCATAGCAAAATTTAGTAAGGTGGCCCTTACGTCCACAATGTGTACAAGTGTACACATGAGCATACGTGTGATGGGTGTGTCCGTGTGGAGCATGTGTATGTCGTGGAGGGTGTGCATGCATAAAGGATGGAACTTGTTTCTTTCGAACCAAGGTTTCCAAGCGTGTGTGGTTCATGGCACATTGGCTCATAGTGGAGCCCAAACAATCTACTCTCTTCTTTAACATACAAATATCATCATTGATTCTAGAAGAAGAGGTACATGCATTAGGTAGACTAGATGAAGAAGCTACACTAGCATGGCAAACATGTGCATCAATTTTATTTTGCAAAACAATGTTTTTATCTAAACAAACATTCAACTCATTTGAAATAGAAATGATTTTATTTTTCAAAGCAACATTTTCTTTTAAAACAAAATCAACTTTCGAAGACAAATTTTCATTTTTCTTCAAAAGAGTTTCACAATCATTTTTCGATTTTAAAAAATCATTTTCTTTAAGTGCAAGATCAGCTTGAGATTTTAATGAATCCCTCTCATTAGCAATCTCCCTTTTTCTTGCAAAACAACATCAAGTCTAGCAATCAAATTTTATTTTCATCATTAATGCCTAGACTTTTCTTTTTCAACAAGTTATATTTTCAATCAATTTTTCACAAATAATTGATAGTTCTTCATTTAAAGCATGGGGATCAATATTATCATCACATGAAGAACTAGCACTATCATCACAATCCAAGTGGGGTTCCGAATGTACCTCAAGGGAGTCATTCCCTTGGACCATGAAGCATTGAGAATCAGATTCTCCACTAGATTCCTCCTCCGGTTGATTTGGCACTTGAAGCTTGGAGGTGGTGGTTGTTGTCAATTTGTTCCACACTACAAAAGCGGAATCAAGGTTAGAAACACGCATAAGATAATCTTTAGATAATGTGCTTCTAATGGCCTCAAGGGCTTGTGCATTGGCCCCTATATGATTGCTATCACTAAGGAAGGATTCCTTGGTAATGGCAAGGTAAACTTTATGACCTAGGGTTTGTAAGTAAACAGTCATCCTAATCTTCCAAACATGAATGTTGGAAGGGTCAAACATAGGTGGGGTCATGAAGGCCATGGTAAACTATATGTGTGCAAACAAGCAAATGCAAACAAAAGATTAGCAAGCAAATGGATCTCACTCCTAGGATGTTAAGCCTAATATCAGGAGCACTAGCTCTGATACCAATTGAAAAAAACACCTAGAGGGGGGTGAATAGGTGTAAATGCTAATCTAGAACTAAATGCAATACTATGTGCGCTAAATGCGGAAGCTAATGCAAATCTTGCAACACACTTAGTACAATCAACAAGTGTAGCCGAATTCCCCGTGAAGGGCTCTGGACTAACTCCTCTTTATTCCCCTTGAATGGGTTGAGGTGCTATGTGAAGCTCTGTTGATTAGGTACAAGTGAGGCACACACACAATCAAGCCAAGCATATAAGAATGAATAGCAATATGAAATAATGCAAGGCAATATGAATTATGCTCAACACACGCAAATATGATATGATATGAAGTATGATGCTTTGCACAATTATAAGAGAGAGTTAGAGAGACAATGGATCAAAACGCAAACACCAAGATATGTTTCGAGGTTCGAGCACCTTGCTCTACATCCCCGCCTACACCACCGTGTAGGATTTTCAATCCACTATCTCCCACCGAGGGAACCTCTACCGAAGAGGATTTGTTACAACACTTAGGAGTACCAAACTCCTCTCTCAAACAACCACCTCACAACCGAGGGGTAGGCCCGTAGCCAATACAACAACCAACACCTCTACCGAAGAGGGTTTACAACCAAACTCCACCTCTCACTAGAGGGAGCAAACCAATCACCCGATCACCTCTACCTAAGAGGGATACAACAAGAATAAGGGTGTTTACAACAAGTGGTTCCAAAAACCACAAACTCAATCTCTCTTACTTTTTCTCTTTCCTTTCCACAAAAACAAGATCCTAATAGATTAGGATAGTATGATAGCTCAAGTGTGGAAAACTAGGTGTTTGGAAAACAAGCAACAAAGAAAAACACTTGGAAAAATTCTTGCAAGAGATATAGAATGAAAACCAAGACAAATCTCCCAAAATATTCTTTTCTTTGATTTTTCCGAAAACCTAAAACAATAAAGATTGAAAGATTAAAGCCCCAAACACTTTTGAAAACTTGTTTTAAACACTCTAGAAACTAGAAATTTTTCTCCTTAAAAAACTTGGCCAAAATCCCAAAGAGTTGGGGTTTATATAGGCCAAAACAGAAACTAGCCGTTAGAGCTGAGCTGGCAGCTCTGACAGGCAATGGTCGACCAGCCCGGTCGACCGCCAACGGTCAGAAATATGACCGTTGGGCAACTGCGGTCGACCAGCCCGATCGACCCAAACAAACAGAGAGCAGAGCTCTCATCCCGGTCGACCGGCCCGGTCGACCGTGTTTGTGCCTTCCAGACGTGCACGTCTGTGCACGTCGGTCGACCCGACGGGTCGACCGGCCCTTGGTGCGGTCGACCGTCTGGGTCGACCGACCAGCCTGTCAGCACAAAACAAGGTCAGAAAATTTGGGGAAAAATATTTTATAAAAATCTTTTATCTTTTCTGAAATATCTATAAAACTTGTTTTAACATTTTATATTCAAACACAAACAAGTGATAAAAATTTCAAGACATATATCAATTATATCAATTCATTTTTGAGTCTTGCAAATTTATCAAAAACAAAACTTGTATTTTTGTCAAACTTGATTTTTTCCAAAACATGAATAGGATAGTCAAAATAAGTTTGTCTAGCAACTTTAAAGCATGTATGTATATCTAGAACATATCTAATATACATAGAAATAAAGTAAACTTATTTTGATCTACTATTCATGAAAACCAAAATCCAAATCATGAAACGTGTGTGTTGTGCACTTGAGCATATCAACTATACTAAGCTTTACAAATGGATCTAAAACACACTATCTAAATTATGGATACCTAAGTCTTTGTGTCATCAAGAAGACTTGCTCCAAAACTCCATCCATGGGCTAGGCAAAGTGTGATCTTGAAGCTTTGGCCCTGGAATCACTTGTGAAGCTTCCAAACACCTTGTTGAAGCTAATCACCAACTAATATCTTGGTTAATGATCTGAAACTTAAACAACACAAGATAATTAGTAAACATAACTACATGAGTTAATCATCATCAAAACTAGGGTGGAAGGCCTTTGGGCCAACAAGTTTAAAGTGATGGGCCAATGGACTACTTACAGACTTAGCTTCATCACCAATCAGGAACTTCTGAAGCACCTTCTGCAAGTAAGCTTTCTGAGTCAGACTCACTCTCCCCTTCACTCTGTCTCTTTCAATTTTCATACCCAGTACCCTCCTAACTTCTCCCAGATCTTTCATTTCAAACTCACAAGATAATTGTACTTTCAACTTATCTATCTGTGATCTGTTTTTAGAAGTTATTAGCCTATCATCTAGGTATAGGAGTAGATAGATATACTCACTGCTCGGTAGTTTGCAAAAGTAAACGCATGGGTCATATAAGCCCCTGGTGTAACTATGACCACACATAAACTTATCGAAGTGCTTATACCACTGTCTCGGTGACTGCTTCAGTCCATATTGTGACTTTTAAAGTTTACACACTAACTTCTCCTACCTTGCAACTTTAAACCATAACTATTGTGTCATGTAAATCTCTTCCTCAAGATCGCCGTGCAGAAAAGCAGTCTTCACATCGAGCTGATCCAGTTCATAGTCATATTGTGCTGCAAGTGCCAATAAGATACGAATGGAAGAGTGTTTCACAACAAGCGAGAACACCCTATTGTAATCTATACCCTTCCTCTGAGCATAGTCTTTGGCTAACAATCTGGCCTTGTAACGCACACTACCATCCGAGATCCTTCTTTCTTTGCATAAATCCATTTGCATCCAATGGCCTTCTTTTCTTTTGGCAACTTTGCGAGTTCCATGCGTCATTGACATGGGGAGACTTAATCTCTTCCACCATAGCCTTCCTTCACAATTTAGACTCAGAGCTTAACTTTGTTTCTCTAAATGTACTTGAAATACTATCTTCTTCGACCTCTACTGGAAGTGCATAGGCCACAATCATATATGAAAAACGAGCAGGTTTTCATATATTTCTTTTGGTTTGTGTGCAAAAATTGAATTCGGAACCTGACCCTCTGGCTCCGGATCCTCGTTCACATCATTTGTATCTTCCTCTTCTTGTACATGACACTCGTATTGTGTCACCATATCGGTACCCCAAACGATACAATACTATCAGGAGATGGTGAAGATGCATCACTCTCCACTCTTTGCGATTCCCCTTAGTTTGGCCACTCTCCACCTGCTGAGAGCTTGAAGTCTTCATTACAGAAGACTCATCAAAAGTGACGCTCTGCTCAGAACTATATTCTGGTCTTTAGAGTCCCATTACTAGTATCCTTTCACTCCTCTTTTGAACCCTAAAAACACAGCCTTTCTAGCTCATGGCTCCAACTTTCCATCACTCACATGATAACAAGTCAGACATCCAAACACATGGAGTATGTCAATAATCTGTAGCAGCTTTGTCTGATCATATTTCATTGGAGTCTTTCCTCCTATCGCAGATGATGGCAATCTTTGTTCAGTCTACTATTTGACAACAAGTGTCGTATCTTCTCCAGCAAGGTACGGTTAAATCTTTCTGCCACTCCATTTTGTTATGAATTTTCTCTAATTGTGAAGTGTCGCTCAATGCCTTCATCACGGCACAACTGCAGAAACGAATCACTATTGTACTTTCTTCTATTATCGGACCTAAGTATTTTTATCTTTCTGCCGGTTTGCAACTCCATTCTCCTTCTCCACTCCACAAAGATACCTAAGACTTTGCTTTATGTGACATAGTATACACCCAATTTCTCCTAGAGTAATCAGCCACAATGAAGACAAAATAGTGTTTCCCTCCAAGAGATGCATTCTTAGAGGGACCCCAAATATCTGTATGCACATAGTCAAGAATTCTTTTTGTACGGTGAATCGCGGTGCCAAACTTCACCTTGGTCTTCTTGCCCAATACACAGTGCTAACAGAATTTTAACTTGCAGGTCTTTGCATCCTTCAATAAGCCTTACTTTACCAAGGGTTGCATAGACTTCTCACCTGCGTGATCAAGTCTCATATGCCATAACTGAGTAGCATCTACATCTGAAATCACTGAAGCCGTCAAAAAACCTATAACTGTACTACCCTTCAAGTAATACAAGTTTCTGTCTCTGATCCCCTTCATCACAACTAAGGACCCCTTCATGACCTTGAAAATTTCTTTTTTCAATGTCAACTTGAGCCCTTTCGACTCCACAGCTCTAATTGAGATGTTCTTCTTCATCTGAGGAACATATTTTACATCCGTCAAATCTCTAATCACACCATCGAATATCTTGATTCGAATGGTACCTATCCCAATCATCTGATATGCGGCGTCATTTTTTATGAATACTACGCCACTATCCAACTTTTCTAAACAAGAGAACCATTCTCTCCTGGAATATATGCGATAGGTAGCCCCTGGATCCAATAGCCACTCTGAAGCATCCGTGTAACATATCAGCAGTGTGATAGAGAGTGAGAAAGCAGAAGAATCTGATTCACTCCCATCTGACATGGCAACATTCACCTCTGATGGTTTTCTTGACTTCTCCTTTGGTTTGTTCTTCTTCTTGAGCTCGGGACAATCCTTCTTTCAATGACCAGTTTGTTTACAAAATGCACACTAATTACGAGTCAAACTATGGTTGCCATATCGTGATTTCGATTTCGATCTACCATGATTTTCTCCTTTTCTGTTTGGACTTCTTTCTATTAAGGTCGATGCCTCCGCCGATGTACCACCTAATGACCCCTTGTCTTTCGTCTCTCGAGATTCACAAGGGCAGTAGTGACCTCAGAATATTTCAGTGATGTTCTTCCATTTATCAGGGTAAGGACAAAGGTCTTATAACACTTATCGGGTAGAAAGCTCAACAATATCAAGGTTTTGTCTTTCTTCTCAATCACCACATCCACATTCGCTAAGTACGCAAGAAGTTTCGTGTAAGTGTTGATATGATCGCTAATAGAACCCCCTTCTTCAACTGGCTGGAAATGATACAGTCTCATCTTCTGCAAGCGATTCTCGATGCTCTTCGTCAAATATTTTCTCGCTAGGGTCTCCCAAATCTTCTTTGCAGAAGTCTAATTCATCACATCATATTTTGGTCTTGTGATAAACAAGAACTAACACTTCACAAGCTGTTCTATTCATTTTCTTTCAAATCTTCTCCTTCATCTCTTCCGGCCTCTCTTGCAATTTGAGAGTATCCTCCAAGTTTTGCGCATTTAGCGCATCCAATATCTCACATCTCCATAATCCGAAATTATTTGTGTCATCAAACTTCACCACATCAATTTTTGTATGGTGATAATTTTGTCTATTCTTTACAACAAAAGAACTACTCTCATCAGATGTTTCTTCAGCCATTTTTGCTCCAATTCAACCAACCACGCAAGTATAACAACTATGGAATGATTTACGAGATAAAGATAGGATTTTTACTTTCAATTGAAATCCTAAGAAGAGTTTCCAATTGATCTCTCCACCCAATTATTGAAGATGAGATCCAACATAATAAAAATCCAATTTTTATCCACTCCAAGCTTGAGATCTTCAAGAAACAAGCTTCAAATGAAGATTCACTTCACCAAACGAAACCTAAACGTTGCCTAGAACTCTGGTAACACTTGTTGGAGCTGGAACGTGCTAAGAGCACAAACCTTAGATGCACAAACACACACAAAAATAGAGAGATTTATGAGGTTCGGTAAGATTTCTACGTCCCCGGAGCAGAAGAGAGAGATCTATTAATTCATGAGATTACAAGAGGATTTACAAGAGATTCTCTGAAGCAAGAACTCACTTTTCTCTCATAATCCAAAAACATGGGTTACACCCTCTATTTATAGGGGGAGAAGAAACCCCCCAAAACAGCCGTGATCGGGTCCAGAGTTAACTCTGACCCGACCGGCGATCGAACGGCCGGTCGACTGCTCAAAACTCCGGTCTTTTACAGGACTTACTAGAAAGATCGGTCGTCTACCGATCCAATGAGTTTCTTCTTCACTATCCAGGTCGGTCAACCGCTCGGTCAACTGATGTACTGAGTATCTCAACCCCTATGCATGTCGGTCGACCAAAGTTCTGTCATAGAGTTTAAAAAACTCTATTGTCTATGTTTTTGGCCCCCCTCTCTCTGCCACATTGCCTTCTGTGAGCACGTTACACGTAGTGCACCTGATAGAATCAAGCCAAAACTGCTATAAATGCACACATTATTTGCATGTGTCGACAGGGTGGGGCATTTAAGAGGAAGGGCGTAAAGGCCATTTTACAAATTATCATACCACTAAAGTCAACTAGGAGTTCAATGCTAGCGGAGTGTTCATAATGGTTTGAGGTGGAAACGGTTAAATTGCTAAAGGTTAATGGTAGTTCAGTGAAACTTAGCTCACATTTTCTATTATCATGACATATAATCTATTCTTAGATTGATCATGTTACACCTTTTTTTTTTTCAAAATAATAATATAGAAGTACATTTTCTACTAAATTGCTTTAATTATTTAATATCAATAATTAATAGCGGAGGGAAGGGGAGAAAAGATTTGACACTTCAATTGTGATTTTGTTAAAAGTGAGATTAAATTGCAATAAATGGTTATAGATTGACGCATGTTGGTAATATTAATGCATGTAGGTAGATATCGGAAAGAAGATTCAATACTTTTGTAGCCATCAGATTTCTTCAAGATTCGTGCATATATATTAAAAGCTTTGTTGATCCCGAGTCTGTGAAACGCAAAATAAAGCAAGGGCAATCTAAAAGCACATTCTTCTCCAAAGATTACAGTGTATATGCTCATGCCCTATAATATAATCAATTATATAAGTGAAATAAGTTCAATTGATATTAAACCATAGTCTTAGGACCAATTGAAAAACATTATCCTTTTCTTTTCTAGATCCATTTTTATTTCTTTAATATCAAAAATGTTTTACACTCTTGGTTAATTTATTAAGCTGCAGAGTCTCAAAGATGATACCTCAGACTTCTCTAACATATGCAGGTAGAAAACACCCATTCCCTCCTGTATGGATAATCCATACCATGAGTAAATTGTGACGGTGAAAGTCAAACTCAGTTACCCAGGTTATCTCTTACCCACTCTCACAAATCAACATGCAAGAGATTTTAAATGACAATACAAATCAACATCCAAAGCAAAAAGGGTTTAAATTGATTCTATTTAACTACACAACTCAATAGTCTAGTTCGCTTTTATAAGACCCATACAAAAATGAGTTTCCCATCCTAACCAGTGAGGGACTAAAAGCAAGTACTAAAAGAGCCTAAGACAAAAAATACTCTCACGTAGGTCCTCCATATTCTCGAACCGGAGAGATTCTCATCAACTCTCTCCGACTTCAAAAAATTTGCCTAAGGAGAATGACGACGATGAAAGTCATATATAAGCTCAGATTTGAGTTGTATAATCTTCTCGGCCAGCAACTAAGTGCAAATTGGGCCATCCATGCCAATGGACCAAATAGCGAGGTAGGTGCTATCAGCAATAGACACGGTCTCGTCTGTCAGGATACGCTCAATCTCCTCAGTGGGAGACCTCCGCAATGGTGGTGGTGGCTGACCCGAAAACATTTGGGATCTCCTGGAAGTCGATGTTGGCTCATTTGGTATGGTTATCGGATAGGCCACCAGAGTGCAGTAAAGAGTCAAATCATCGACGTTGAACACGGGGTTGATCCCAAGATCATGAGGAATGTCAAGCTCATAGGCATTGAAACCAAACCTCCTCAATACCCTATATGGACCCATACATCAAGCATGAATCTTCTTCAAAGTTCCCAGTGGAAAAGTCTGGACACACTCTAACCATCAGCTCGTCTCCAATAGCAAACTCCCGCAACCTCTTATGTGAATTTGCAGCAGACTTATAATTATCGTTGCTAATAGCAATTTACCTTCTGATATTCTCATGCAACTCATGCAAATGTCGTGCAAATGACTCAGCTGATGCACTAAGGTGGTCATCTATGGACATAGACAGGAGATTGATAGGTTTCCTAGGTCGATTCCCTATGACAACCTCAAAAGGACTTAACTCTGTAGACCTATTGATCGAACTGTTATATGCAAACTTAGTTACAGATAAGATCTCATCTCATGTAGTCATTCGCTCTCCCACTAAACATCTAAAGCAAATCACCTAGGTTACGGTTTACTACCTCAGTCGACCGTCAGTTTGAGGATGGTATGCCGTAGAGAATTTAAGTGCAGTCCCCATTTTCTTCCAAAGAATTTGCCAAAAATGACTTGCGAAGCGGACATCCCTATCAAAAACTATGGACTTCGGCAAGCCGTGTAGGGGCATGATCTCCCAAGAACAAATGTGCCACATGCAAAGCATCTGTTGTGTTGTTACAAAGGATGAAATGAGACATTTTGGAGAACCTATCAACTACCACAATGATAGTCATATTTCCTAAGTGTGGGAAAGAGCCCTAAAATGAAATCCATACTGATATGCTCCCAAGGTGCATAGAGAATAGGTAACAGTGTGTAAGGTCCTCTATTTTGTTTTCAACCCTTGGCAACTTGACACACTTGGAAATGTGACTAAACTCTCACAACAGAACTCTCACAAAATCACGTTGGACACTAGGTCAATAAAATCGATCCTCTACCAAAGCAATGGTCTTGTTTTGGCCAAAGTGTCTGACACCTCCCACATGTGTTTCACAGATCAAATGATCTTGTAGAGAAGTATTGGGAATGCACAATCGGGTGCCCCTGAATAGGAACCCATCAACAATGGTGAAACCTTCCAGTAAGGTGGGTGGATCTTGAAGCAATGAAATATAAATTTCACCAATGTCCAGACAAGTAAGATAATCATGTATGAGACATTCAAAATCAATCATCTCTGCACTAAGTGCCTGTAATGTGCAAAGCCTCCTACTCAAAGCATCAACAGTCTTGTTATCTACACCAATGCGGTGTCTAAGTATGAAAGTCTGAATGAACTCAAACCATTTGATGTGTAGGTGTCCTACACGCTTCTGTGAGTTGATTTGGCGAAGGGCTTGATGGTCCGAATACAAGCTGAACTCAACAGGTAGCAAGTAGTGACGCAAGTATCGCAAGCTCTACACTACAGCATACAATTCCGTATCATAGACATCGTAGCTTTGTTTTGCCTCATTCAATTTCCGGTTGAAGAAGGCGATGGGATGATTCTCTTGGCTCAACACACCGCCTATGCCTACACCGGACGCATCACAATTCACCTTAAATGCCTTCGAGAAATTAGGAAGGTGAAGGACTGGAGTAGTAGTGAACTTCTCTTTGATTTCCTTGAAGGCTCTAGTAGCAGTTCTAGTTCAGTTAAACTCCCCTTTCTAAAACCTTTGAAAAAATCTCCTGTAAAATGTAGCTAAACCGTGGAAGCTTCTAGCCTCATGAATTGACATAGGAGTAGGCCAGTCACTGATAGCCTTAACTTTATCAGGATCAACTGCTACACCATCTCTAGAGATGACGAACCAAAGAAATGAATAGCTGGCACTAGAAATACACATTCTTTAAGTTGACAAATAATTTATCCTTATGAAAACTCTCTAGCACGCGTGACAAATGAAGAATGTGCTCTTCCTGGCTCCTATTAAAGATCAGGATGTCGTCAAAATAGACAACTACAAACTTTCGCAAGAAAAGACATAAAATCTGGGTCATGACTCTCATGAACGTACTAGGTACGTTCGATAACCCAAAAGACATGACCCTTCCTTGGTCTTGAAGGTGGTCTTCCACTTGTCCCCTTCGCGGATACGAATCTGGTGATACTTACTATGAAGGTCCACTTTCAAAAAAATATAGGCTCTGCTATCATTTCTAATAAGTGTTCGAAGGTGGAAAAGGAGCAGAAGCTTAGAGCAAATCGTGCAGATCCATTTGTCAGTGTTCAAACTTTGGGTATGTATGTAGTGTTAATGTGCTCCTTCGAACTACTATATGTAGCTAAAGCTATAACAGGTTATATCCGCAGAGAGGGTATGCAATGGAAGCTTTTTTCATTTTTTATTTTGTTTTCTTCAAAATATGTCCTTCTCGTTTCAGTTACAAAAACAAAAGAAAGAAAAAAAGAAAAGTATGAAATAGGTGATGTGACTTGGTTGTGATTAAGAAAGCGATTGAAAGCAAAAGAGAAAAGAAATGCGGATTTGAGAAAGCGATGAACAAAACAAAGAAAGAAAAGAGAAGGTTTAAAGAAGCTAAAATAATGTTTTTACAAGAAGTTTTTAAAAGAAAGCTTTGAGAAAGAAGGTGCAAAAAGAGTTTGAAGAAAATTGAAGAAGTGAAAAAAAATTGCTTAAAAAGTTTGAGTTGTAGAAATTGAGAGAAGTTTCATGGCTAACATTCTACTAATTAATCCCGCTAACTGTTAACTTGTTAAAGATAGAGCCTCATCTTCATAAGTCGTGTGCAATGAGAACTAGTCATGTGGTATTCTAATGAAAGTTCATCACCCTCAACTATGCTAAACACAATAAAAACATGAACATCACCCAATCAAGATCTATTTTAAGACGAGATTAGGATGAGAAACAAATACACTATCGGTATCGGCATAGATGATCGGGCATTCTCGAAGTCCAAAATAAGCAATTAATAGATCATCAAGAACATATTAGTTAAGCATGAAATATGAGAGTTAAAATTCTTATTAGTGTGTTAGAGTTTGAACCCTTTATCATAAGCCATCCGTAGCTCTTACTTGCACAAGGCTCATTGGCATACTATAGATTCATATGGGTTATCATTCAAGCAAGTTAGGGCTAGTGGGTTAGTAGTTAGTTATCCATGTAAGAAGAAGATTAGTTAGACATGAAATAAGAGCATAAAATGTAAAGCTTACTAGATATTTTAGTCATGATTAGAAGCATGAATTAAAAAGCGCAAGCAGAAGAAGCAAGAAAGAGCAATGAGAAAAGAAGTCGTATTACATTGACTTGTCACTGATTCATTGCAATAACACTCTCTTTTCTCCACTCAATTTCTGGAAAGTAAAACCGTAGACTAAGTTGCAATGATGCCAGATAACAAGAGTAACTTAAGCAATGGAGGTGCTCTGCTCTCCGTTTTCTTTCTAACCCTCTCTCTGGTGAATTTACAAGGTATTTATAGGCTGCAGTGGCTTGGGGAGTACGAAACGAGGTGCCAGGTGTCGTTGATCTGCGGCTGCTTCCAGAAGATTGCCGCAGAAACGTGGTAAAAACCGCATTTTCGCGGCAATGTGATGGCCGTTTGCGCTGATCCAACTCCAGTTTTCTGTCTTCTAGAAGGAGATCTCCAAGGAATATCTATCTCTCCACGCACTTAGGCTAGCATCAGTTCAGATTCATCCAATTATTTTTAAGACTAATCTACCTCTATCTAGAAGGATCTCTCTTGCACCCCAAGAAATCTCTCCAATAACCTGAAAATAGCTGGATATTCTGGATTATTGTTACATTCTTACCCTTGGCTTTTGATTTATCTGCAAATTACCCAAAAGAGAGTTATTAGTAATATATTTAACATAATATGGTAGGTAAAGTTATAATTATGATGCAAAATTAACCACTAATCACCCCTCTACACTTATCTCTTTGCGCGTCCTCGAGCAAAACAAAACAAAACAAAAAAACTAAATTAAGAAAGTTATTACACCATTTTGCAGATGACGCGATTGCACTGAGCACGTGTAATAAGCCGTTAAACTAAGTTACCCTAGAGGATGAGTTTTACCTCCTGAGGGTTTTCAGCGGATTACACCCACAAAATCCAAAGAAACAAATGTTAGTGGCTTTTCAAAGAAAGAAGAAAAAGAATGAAAGTTAATGATCCATTTTTGCAAAAAATTAAGTGACCTTATGATTTTAAGTTAACCTAAGCTATTCCTTTCTAAGTATAAGTCTCCACTCGAAGCTTTGTCTTCAATTAAGGTTAAGTTTCAAAAGTAAAGAGATCATTGGATTTTGCATCAAGCCTAGAATATATACACTTATATGTATGAGAAATTGCTCTTAGACTATAATACCTTTACTTATATTTTCATATATATATATATATATATATATATATATATATATATATATATATATATATATATATATTTTATATATTTATTATTTTTTATTATTATTGTTTTATATAGACATATATATACACTTATTATTTTCCTTAGCTTCATTAGGCTTTCTAATTCACTCATATAGCGAGCCTTGTACCGATGACTCCCAGACCAAATGATCTTAGGGTATCAGATGAGAATACATCCCTAAGGTTCAAGGACTTGAGTAAATAAGGCTACGAATCTAAAGATTTAACCACCTTTAGACGTCACTGATCATGCTTCTTAAGGCACAACTAACCAGCTTAATTGGTGATCAAGTGTTTATTTCTTTATATTTACAATTTTTTTTGTGTATATATATAAAGGTATCTAGGTCTTTGTTTTAATCCCTCAACATGTAAATGCATATAATACTTAGGAAAAATTAAAAATTTAATTATCTTTTTACTCTTTCTTTCTTAACCTAAAAATCTAACAATTCTTCTTATTTTAACTTATATTAAGACATCCTAGTTTAGATTTTCCTTAATTCTTAAGATCAAGTTATTTATTTTAAAAATGGATCAAAATTTTTTTTATAAAGGAAAAGAAAATTCCTAAAAGAAAAGAAAAATCTAAAAGAAAGAAAATAAAAGTTTTTTTTATAAAGAAAAAATCCTAGAAAATGTCCTAAAATAAAGAGTCTAAAAAACTAAGAAAAGTCTAAAATAAAAATCTATGTTAGTAACCGCCCACACCTATCATATGCATTGTCCCTAATGTATGAAAATGAATGTGTGAATGCATAAGATAGGTAATGGTACGAAATCACCTCGGGCGCCTACTTGGGCCAGCTGAAGTGCTGGGTCCATAGACTGAGAACGTCGCAATCCCTTCTCAATAGGCTCTAGCCTCTCATTCTGTTCTTCCACCTTTTTCCTTAACTTAGCCTGCCTCTTAAAGATTTTCTTCATGCCCTTCCAAATGGAGGACATGAAAGCCTTAGTGTCACTTCGGGTAGTTGTTACCAAAAGGCACTCTCATTTTCCTCCTCACTCCATTTCTCTGAGGAAAACTCAACAGGAACGTCCCCTCTCATAGCGGTGGGTGTCCACACCGCATGAAGGTAACTATTATATGCACTTGCGAGATGCTCGGTGGATATATGGACCCGGTCATAAGCTGAAAAGACTTCGTCTGGAAGAAAATATCTGCACAGACGAGTAACAAGAACCAGATGCGAATATTTCACACTCCTAATGTGCTGGAAGTTAGCAAGCATGTGTTGCCATATGACAGTGTTTTAAACACACCGAGTGCTGCCTGGTCATCAGGCTGTGTATAATCTGGAGCACCATCCTTTTAAAGGTCGTGGTATGATCTAGACCTAATATATTGCGTTGGACCCATCGTCCAACACAATATACATTGCAGAATGTGGTGCTCACTTTAAGCCCACAGTCTTTTTTCTCACATCTCACTCCCATAACAGTCATATTCTTGATGAGAGGTAATGAGGCATCATGTTGTGGAAGATAAGGGACGTGTGTGACCATCTCAAGTGCGTTTACATTAACACCAATATCTCCAGACTCAAAAGTGTAAAATGAAATTTGATGGTCATAATCGATGGTGTTTGTGTCAATTTGTGTGTAGAATTAGGTAACTAATTCGGAACAATAGTAAGTATCACCATCTTCATTGTCATACACAAGCCCCAACCAACTCCTCTCTCTAATACGATCTAAAAAGATTGTTCCATAACCATGAATATCCGTAAAAATTCTAGCAAAGTTCTTTTCGACAAATATGGAGGAGCCATGGAGAAAAATTCGTAAAAGAGAGGGAAGAAAATGTGCAAACCTCCCCCAAAAAGTGTGGGGGGATCCAAGGATGGACTGCCTGAGCAGTCACAGTGGTTGCAGAGAGAAACTGTGGGTAGATCTGGATCCTCAAGAAAGCCACGAAATCTCGGTAAAGATTGTGCTTCCTCGGCAAAGTAGTGGGCAGAGGGCTCTGGTTTTGGTGGGTTGGCGGTGTTCCTCCCTCTTCTCTCTAGATCTAAGTTAAATTTCTGGTGTTACCCGTGAGAGAGATGGAGGGGTATATATAGGCTGAGAAAGGATGATTTTTCTTTTTTACCCTTTGAGGATTTAGGAAACTTGAATTGGGGATTTAGGTGTTTTAAAATCTGTACAAAATCTAAAATCTTTTTGTTTTTATATATTTTTTATTTTAGTATTTTTTAAATTTATTTCTTTACAAGAAAAAGAAAATGGTTATTTACAAAAAAAGGGTTCCCCTAAAGATTTTTTCAATGATAAACATGAGAATTTAGAGAAGAGCCTGGTCACTTATATACTGGGTCACACAGACCTAGTTCAAAAGCTGCATGTGGATCAGGTTCGATGGTGAAGAATTGTTTTAATCTTTGACCATTGACTTTGAATACAAAAAGGAAATGGTCCTGACCAACGTGTCTTCAGTTTTTCGGTAAAAAGGTGAGGCCTAGAATTGTACAGTAGAACTTTTTATCTAGGGGCAAAATTCTTCCTATGTATGGACTGGTCATGGAAGAGTTTGGTTCTGTTTTTGAAAATTCGAGCGTTATCATAAGCTTCATTTCTTATTTCTTCAAGCTCGAAAATCTACAACTTTCTTAAGTCACTAACTTTCTTCAAGTCAAAATTCAGTTGTCTAATAGCTCACAAGGCATGGTGCTCAAGATCCATGAACAAATGACATGGTTTTCCAAATACCACTCATATGGAGACATTCCTAGGAAGTTTTGTAGGCGGTCAAATAAGCCAATAGTGCATCAGCAAGCTTAACGGACCAGTCCTTCCTATTCTGTCCTACGATCTTCTCCAGGATGAGTTTGATTTGTTTATTTATCACATCCACTTGTCCGTTCGTCTGAGGATGGTAAGCCGTGGATAATTTGTGAGAAACGGAGTACTCCGCATTAGGGTTGCAAAAGTCGATTACAGAAATGACTCCCGCTGTCGCTTATTATCGCACGGGGGACTCCAAAGCATGAAATGATATTTTCTCTTAAAAACTAGATGACAACTCGTTTATCATTCATCCTCGTTGGCATAGCTTCTACCCACTTTGAAACGTAATCAACGGCTCCCAAAATAAATTGGTTGCTGAAGGAAATTGGAAAGGGTCCCATAAAATCGATGCCCCACACGTCGAAAATTTCTACTCCAGGATTGGGGTAAGGGGCATCATATCCTTACGTGTGATTTGACTTGTCATTTGACATCTTGCACAGAGTTTGCAAAGATTGTAGGAATCCGTTAAGAGAGTAGGCCAGTAGAACCCACTTTGTAGAACTTTCTCAGCATTCTTACTGTAAATCACGTAGAGGGGGGTGAATAGGTGATGGCTAATCTAATGGTCACTTAATGCCAAATAATGCGGAAGCTAAAAACAATTATGACCAAATTAAACTTATTATACTAAACACCATGTATAACACAAGAGTGTTGCCGAATTCCCCGTGAAGGGGCTCTGGACAAACTCCTCTAGATTCCCCTTGAATGGGTTGAGGTGCCGCGTTGGCTCTCTTGGTTGAATACAAGTGTTAGCAACAATCCCACGCAAGTATATCAATTAAGCACAAATGAATATATCAAGCATGTAAAGATTAACACTATAATTGAATGCAAGATATAAAAGAGATAGAGAGAGAGAGAAATGGCAATCGCAAACACAAGGGTATGTTTCGAGGTTCGAGCACACTTGCTCTACATCCCCGCCTTCGACACACGAAGGATTTCCACTATGCAAGATCCCAATGGATCTCTCCTCGGTGCCGCAACACCTACAAGCCCTCGGACTCTCTAGTCCCTTACACACCGCAAGCCCACCGGCTCGCCGAGGCCGCACCTCAATCAACAAGAGTTCGCACCCGAACCCTAAACACCCACGAGCACACTTGCCCGTCTCCACAAAGAACAAGAAATGATCTCTTGGTGATCTAAACACATTGATCACCAATGAAAGCTCTCACTATAACACTCTTATAAGATGAATAGCTCAATGGATGCTCAAGTGTTGGTGTGAGAAAAACAAGGATGAGAAAGGTGGAGGAAAACTCAAAGAATCACTTTTACACTCTTGATAAAATCATCCCTTTGATAGGAAATATTTGCACTCAAATTTGTGGAGAAAACCCTTTTAAAAGAATGGGAAAAACTGGCTCAAAGCTCTCCTAAAATCTTAGCTCAAAACAATGACCAAACCCCCAAATTTATAGGCCAGAAAATTATAGCCGTTGGGGTCTGTCAGAGCTGCCGGTCGACCCGTGCGGTCGACCGCCAACGGTCAGAAATCCGACCGTTGGAGCCACGGTCGACCGCCCGGGTCGTAGAAACTGGAGCAGAGAGCAAACTCTCTGTCGGTCGACCCGTGAGGTCGGCCGAGATTTCCAGAGAGCAGAGCTCTCTGGAGCGGTCGACCCGCACGGTCGGCCGTCCTCCAGTGCACAAAGGCGTGCACGTCTGTGCACGTCGGTCGACCGAGCCGGTCGACCGACTTCAGACCAAGTCGACTATAAAGGTGCAAGTCGACTAGCTGAAGCCTGGAAACTGATTTCTGGGATTAAAAAGTTAGTCTTTTTGGCTCTAATAAAATCCCATAAAATACTTAAAAATCTACAAAAATAGTTTTACCAATATACTTTGATATACAAACATGCTTGCACAAAATCAAGGCATGTTATAAAAGATTGGACTATTTTTGTAACTTGGAAATATTAGGCTCATGATAAAAACTGTTTTTACAAAACAATATTTTTCAAAAAACATGTTTTTCCAAATCTTCATCAAATACAAAAACAAGATATACTTTTAAAGCATAGTGTGTATGGATATGATCCCCTACACAATCAAGATGAAATATCTATGTTTTTGACATTAAGCTCTAAATAGGTTTTGGTTGAAACATATAACTTTGAATACCAAAAACCAAAACTATGTTTTTCCAAAACGAAAGTCTTTTCTAAATCTGAAAATTCTTTTATGAAAAGACAAATAAAATCAAGAGTGTGTGTGTGATATATACTTGAGCAATCCACCAACTATTCTATCCTTTACATTTTAACTAAAAATAAAAATCTTATACCTAGACACAAGTCTTGATCTTGAAGTCTTCCCTTGAAGTCTTCTCATCTTCTTGACTTGGTCCAAGCTTGATCCAAAAGCTCCTTGGATCACACCGTGCTAGCTCCAAATCTTGACATTTTATTCTTTGTTGAGCTATGCACCTACTAAGATCTTGATAATGAATCTGTCACTAATTAAACACAAGATCATTAGTAAACATAACTTCATGAGTTGATCATCATCAAAACTAGGGTGATAGGCCTTTGGGCCAACAATCTCCCCCTTTTTGATGATGACAAAACTCATGGAGTTATATATGCATGGATTAAAGTAAAGCTTCAAGGAAGCTCCCCCTTAACTCATGCATAACACAAAATAATAGATATGACAATGAGGCACATGAGTATGTATGCAAGTATGGAGATAAAACATGCAACAAGCATAAATCAAAATCTTTTTCTCTTATTTACAATACAAAAATATATATGCATAAACATAAATCTTATTCAACATGCATATAACTCTCAAATTCTTCTCCCCCCTTTTTGTCAATCATCAACAAAGGGTTCAAAGAGAAAACAAATCAAACAAATTTTTCTCCCCCTTTTTGTCAAAAGCAAAGAGATCAAGAAGGGGTAATGCAAATCAAACATTTTGAATATTTCTTTATCAAAACAAATTTTTGAACTTTTCTCAAGAAACACATTTTGAGATATCAAGTAAACATATTTTTATTTTGATATCTATTTTGAAAACATATTGCATAAGCTTTAAGAATTACCAATAGAAAGTTGAATTTAGCTTAGCATATAATAACCTTTGTGCTTTAAATATGTAAGACAATTTTAACTAAGCACAAATAACACATATATGTATGAAAAGAGAATACCAATAGAAATTGATATAATTTGAATTTGAAAGCATTCATACATACAATCAAAATGTGAGTATATAGAAATCATATTGATACCAATTGAAAATATCCAATGATACCAATTGAAGAGTAAGCTCATCATATACTCTACCATATGAAGAATTTGCACTAGTTAATATGAAAATGTTTTTTTTAAAAACTAGTACGGAATCCTTCAAGTAAGGAATAAAGCAAAAATGTCAATAAATCCCAATATTCCTTTAAATCATGAAGACATGAAAATCATCACACATTTTTTTATAACAAAATTTATATTTCAAGATGTATGTATGTTTTGACAACACAATAAGTATACATACATATCTCTTAAACACAATTGAGTCCATATAAATAGATTTGCATTAAAGGCAAATGACTCAAGAGGTATACATGTATATCTTAAAGTTTGACAAAATATACATATACATGAAATGAAAACACATGATCATAAATCAAATCCAAAAAGTAAGAATACAAGTTTAAAAATGTATGTATCATCAAAATCAAGCAATACAAGCACATTTCATGGGTTCAAATAAGCGTTCAAGCACAAATATAAATAGATTTATTTGTGGCCCACGATATGTACAAGTATAAATCCTAGTGTTGACAAAAACTAACATATAAACTAATATTCAAATCATGAAGCATCAAATTTTGAGAAAAATAGAATCATGTGTCAATCTCAAAAACTATTTGAAGAATAAATAACTAGTACAAATTGCTTTTGAAAAACTAGTTAAAGATCCTTCAAATATATCAAATTATATGTTTTTCATAAACATAACTAGATACACAAAAATTTAAGCACTCATGGTCTATAAGGCTCAAAAATGATTTTAACAAAAGTGTGAGTGTTAAACGATCATGTAAATAGCATTTTTATGAAAGTAGTCAATGAAGCTCAAAAAGATCATAATTCACATTTTTAACAATTCAACTCAAAATCATTTTTCATAAAACAAACTTCTAGGTATATGTATGATTTATCCAATTCTAACAATATGCATACATATCCCAAATAAAAGAGTCTATTAATGATGTTTGCATGAAGGCAAGAGACTCATGGGTATACATGTATATTTATTAGATTTGAATTAAAAATACATATACATGAAGTAAAGCATAAAAATAGGTAAAACATGTATAAAAGAGAATCATCAAAACTAGTCTATACATATGCATATAGTGGATACAAATGAGCATGAAGTTCAAATATATATGAGTCAATTGTAGTTCACTATTCATATATGTATAAATGCAAGTTTGACACATTCTACATCTAAGCATGTAAATACCACATGAAGCACACAAAAATATGAACATGCTATGTGATATATGAAATTAAAAGCATGTACATAAAAAAATAGGAGTTTAGAAATTGTTACCAACTCCAAAGCTCCAAATATGGTGGTTGTCCCACCAAAATTCCTTGATAGCGATGCATCCAAATGTATGTCCATCAAGTCCATTGCATCTACTACCAAGGCACCAATCCTCTCACGTCTTGTGAGAGCCCTCACTACATCAAAAGCAAAAGGTGGGGGTTTTGGTACCCATATTTTCTTGGGTCCTTGGGGGTTAGTCTTGTTGTAAGGCATCCAAAATCTTTTATTTTTAGCAAAATTAAAATAATGCAACTTGTCATAACAAAATTTTGCTAAATGACCTTTGCGGCCACAATGTGTACATATGTACACCTTAGTATGCTTATGTGTAGGAGTGTGATCATGTTGTGCAACATAAGCAAATGCATGGTTATGATGTGCATGAATGTGTGGAGTTTGTTTCTTTGAAAACATTGACTCCAACCTAGAATGATTAAAAGCACAAGAGTTCAAAGTTGAACTCAAACCATCCATTTTATTTTTCAAATCTTTAATCTCATTAGTGGTGGCATGTAAAGCATGATGAGATAAAGAATCATTTTTCTTTTTCTTTTGAGAAACGAAATCTTTTTCTTTTTCAACAAATTTTCTTTTCAAAGTAATATTTTCTTGAAAAACAACTTCTTTTGTTTTTCCACCAAATCAATCTTATTTTTCAAAGTCATATTCCCTTCACATAAATCATTCAATTTTGACATGAGGGAAACATTTTCATTTTTCAAAACCTCATTTTCTTTTTCTAAACATGCCATTTTATTTTCTAGTGAATCTTTTTCATTAAGCATGGCATCAAAATTCTTTTTCAAATTTTTGTTGTCTTTTTCTAAACATGCAATGTTAGATTTAAATGAATCTTGTTCTATATGCATGCAAGCAATGTTCTTTTTCAAATTTTTATTTTCCTTTTTAATCATGTCATATTTTTCAAGCAATAGATGACAAAAAGTAGATAGCTCATCATATGACATGTCCTCATCATCGGATTCGGTGTTTACCTCAAGGGGTCATCCCCTTGGACCATATAGCACGCGTTGGAGGTGTTGCTTCCAACGTCCGAATCGCTCCCCGCATAGTATAGATCCTTTTCGCCAAGGGAGGTGAGGGTGTTCCAAACTACAAAAGCCGAATCAAAGTTAGAAACTCTAGATAAGTATTCATCATTTAGGGTTGACTTTAAAGCATGAAGGGCTTTTGCATTAGCCTCAAAATTCTTACCATCTAAAGAATATGCATTATTAGTAGTGGCAAGATATACATGAATGCCTAAGGCCTTGAGGTACAATGACATCTTAACCTTCCAAATTTGGATGTTAAGAATGTCAAAGGTGGGTGGTGACATGAAGTCCATGGTGTGTGTACAAAAATAGTGATTAGCCTAAAATGAGGATCTTTAACTCTAGGTTGTTAGACCCAATATCAAGAGCACTTGGCTCTGATACCAATTGTAAATCACCTAGAGGGGGGGTGAATAGGTGATGGCTAATCTAATGGTCACTTAATGCCAAATAATGCGGAAGCTAAAAACAATTATGACCAAATTAAACTTATTACACTAAACACCACGTATAACACAAGAGTGTTGCCGAATTCCCCGTGAAGGACAAACTCCTCTAGATTCCCCTTGAATGGGTTGAGGTGCCGCGTTGGCTCTCTTGGTTGAATACAAGTGTTAGCAACAATCCCACGCAAGTATATCAATTAAGCACAAATGAATATATCAAGCATGTAAAGATTAACACTATAATTGAATGCAAGATATAAAAGAGATAGAGAGAGAGAGAGAGAAATGGCAATCGCAAACACAAGGGTATGTTTCGAGGTTCGAGCACACTTGCTCTACATCCCCGCCTTCGACACACGAAGGATTTCCACTATGCAAGATCCCAATGGATCTCTCCTCGGTGCCGCAACACCTACAAGCCCTCGGACTCTCTAGTCCCTTACACACCGCAAGCCCACCGGCTCGCCGAGGCCGCACCTCAATCAACAAGAGTTCGCACCCGAACCCTAAACACCCATGAGCACACTTTCCCGCCTCCACAAAGAACAAGAAATGATCTCTTGGTGATCTAAACACTTTGATCACCAATGAAAGCTCTCACTACAACACTCCTATAAGATGAATAGCTCAATGGATGCTCAAGTGTTGGTGTGAGAAAAACAAGGATGAGAAAGGTGGAGGAAAACTCAAAGAATCACTTTTACACTCTTGATAAAATCTTCCCTTTAGATAGGAAATATTTGCACTCAAATTTGTGGAGAAAACCCTTTTAAAAGAATGGGAAAAACTGGCTCAAAGCTCTCCTAAAATCTTAGCTCAAAACAATGACCAAACCCCCAAATTTATAGGCCAGAAAATTATAGCCGTTGGGGTCTGTCAGAGCTGCCGGTCGACCCGTGCGGTCGACCGCCAACGGTCAGAAATCCGACCGTTGGAGCCACGGTCGACCGTCCGGGTCGACCGAGCAACTGGAGCAGAGAGCGAACTCTCTGTCGGTCGACCCGTGCGGTCGGCCGAGATTTCCAGAGAGCAGAGCTCTCTGGAGCGGTCGACCCGCACGGTCGTCCGTCCTCCAGTGCACAAAGGCGTGCACGTCTGTGCACGTCGGTCGATCGAGCCGGTCGACCGACTTCAGACCAAGTCGACTATAAAGGTGCAAGTCGACTAGCTGAAGCCTGGAAACTGATTTCTGGGATTAAAAAGTTAGTCTTTTTGGCTCTAATAAAATCCCATAAAATACTTAAAAATCTATAAAAATAGTTTTTCCAATATACTTTGATATACAAACATGCTTGCACAAAATCAAGGCATGTTATAAAAGATTGGACTATTTTTGTAACTTGGAAATGTTAGGCTCATGATAAAAACTGTTTTTCCAAAACAATATTTTTCAAAAAACATGTTTTTCCAAATCTTCATCAAATACAAAAACAAGATATACTTTTAAAGCATAGTGTGTATGGATATGATCCACTACACAATCAAGATGAAATATCTATGTTTTTGACATTAAGCTCTAAATAAGGTTTTGGTTGAAACATATAACTTTGAATACCAAAAACCAAAACTATGTTTTTCCAAAATGAAAGTCTTTTCTAAATCTGAAAATTCTTTTATGAAAAGACAAATAAAATCAAGAGTGTGTGTGTGATATATACTTGAGCAATCCACCAACTATTCTGTAACACCCCATCCTCAGTATACGTACCCAGCTATATGTCCTGATTTTTGGAGCGTATTTTTTTATTTTTATTTTTTGTTTTCTGTTATTTAAATTCTTACTCATATAGCAGTACTGCATGATTTGACCTTTTTGATAATCAGATTTGATCGATTTCAGTTTCAAATATTATTTTTTAATATTCTTGATTTTTCATGATTTTCTGGAATTTTTCAGAATTTAATTGTAAATCTTCAAAACCGGTGTCGACCAGTGTCGCTGACCGACTCTCGGATTTTTAATTCACAAATGGAGTTGAAAATCTAGAAATGGCTTTCACAGTATTTCTTAAAATCATATTTTCTATCTAAATGAATTTTGGAGAATTTTTAGAATTTATCAAAAATCCGGCCGACCCGGCATAGACTGGTGTCAACGGTTGACTTCAGGATTTTTATCTTGAAGATGAGATTGAATTTCTGAAAACCGATTTCAACAAAAATCTTAAAATAATATTTCTTATTTTTGAGAATTTTAGGGAGACTTTTTGGGATACTACATTTTTGGGCTTTTCCTGAGTTTTCGGTTTTTTCCCAGATACCGGAATTCTATCCGGATATTTTGCTTTTTTCTCTCTCCTTGCCTAACGCGAGACTCACCAACTCTGGGTTCAACAATTAATGCGGAGACTCTCTCCATCCCGCATTTAATGTTCCGTCCTTCAAAAGAAATCAACTCAGATCAAGACACCCATGCCTTTTTGTCTTTTTTCCTGTAAACGCAACTCTAGGTTGAAACGCAAGTTTCCTTCAATGGGAATTCTAATAGCAATATAATAATATTTTCCCCCCTTTAATATATACACTCCCATCTTCTCTCTCTTTCACTTTCTCTTCTCCTTCTTCATTTTGCAGCCAGCAGGAGCCATCAAAACCAGCAGCCCAAGCTTCTTGGCCGGCCATCACAACCCACCTTCTCCATTTTTTCCAACACCAACTCCTCCATTTCCAACAACTACACCACCTTCTTTAACCTCTTTTTCACCAAGAAACATCAAACAACCCATTACTTCCAACACTTCACCACCATCTCCACCACCACCCACACCACCATTTTCATCATCAACTGTACCATCTTCTTCTCCTCGTCATCTTCTTTCCGACGAACCATAGATTCGTCCTCCGAAGCATCGTTTGCAAAATCCCATTTTGTCAAATTGAACTATACTTGCACCATCAACCTCTCTCCTTCTCTTTTAGGGCCGGCCACCTCCTTTGGATTGGGGCCGAGCTCTTCTTCGTCGGCAACATCTCCGTTGATTATTCCGGTAATCGTTTACGATTATTCCGGTAATCATTTAGGTGACAATTGCAAAGACAACACCAACGTGACCACCACCATCTTCACTTCCACCATCACTTATACCATCACAATACCACCTCCATCTCTTTTGCTTCAACCACCAACAAAACCACCTTTCCCTTCCTCTCTGTTTGATTGCTAACGCGGATCTCACCCCCGCGTTTAGGCAATCCCTTAACGCGGCCTTCGCGTTATTGTATCGACGCTACGCGGAGTCCGTGCCCGCGTCTGTGTTTTCCTTGTGTTAACGCGACGCAGAACCCAAAGACCGCGTCCGCGTTCTCCTCGCGTCCTCGAACCTCGCGTTTGTGCCATCCTTGCGACGTGAACCCCGCGTCTGCTATTCTTGCGTCTGAGACTCCCGCGTCTGCGATTTTCGCGTCTTCATTCTCTCTCCTCCTCCATAAATATTTAAACGCCCTGTTTCCCTGGACTCCAGAGCTTGGAATTTCTCGGTGTACTTCTTAAAGCTTTAGGCGAGTGTTCTCGCCATCCTTCAAATTTTCATGCTTTGCCATGATTGACTAATATTACATTATTTTCCTGGCATACTTGCATGCATCATGCTACTACTGGATACTTACCCCGCAATATCATATTGATACCTGACTTTAGATTGTCACATTTACGGGAATCTTGTACTTTCTATCCTGGATTATATACGATGACTTGAAATGACAATACTCATGACTCTTTAACTCCTGACCTTGCCAGGCACTTGCTTTCCCGTAAATTGATAATTAAATAATAAATCATAAAAAGGAACAACTTGCATCGGGTCGGGGGAAATTTGCGGCTATCAATATATGTTCATGTTTACAGTGGCACTAGGCATGTTGTGCAACTAAAATTTCCAGTCTGACCTGTGGGCCTCCAGGCGACTGAGGGGAGTGCTGGCTCCCTCCTTCTTGGTACCATCTTGATAAGGGCATTCTATAAGACCCTCCTATAGGCCTTACGGCCGGTTCCATGCACCAGCAATGGAACGTCCTGGACCGTGGTCCCGGGCATGTACGGGACCCACTGTAAACATTGTTCGTTGATACCCCCGTTGGTTTCCAATAACAGCCTCGATTTACTCATATGTGGATGTATGTGTACTGGGACGCTATTACACATACCTAGATATATAGGTAGAACGAGTAATAAGTATAAATAATGAAAATGGCAGCATTAGATTTATTCAGGCCTTATTACTTTCACTTTATGCCTCCATTTCATGCTTACTGTACATGTACACTCAACACAAGTTTTTGATGCTTAATACTGTTTGATCATATCAACACATGCATGTACTTATCTTTACATGACACTTGGCTTTCACCTACATATTCGTTAGGGAGTTCTAACTCCCCTGAACTTGCATGTTCAGGTTCTGAAGCTTGGATTGAAGAGGAGCCCTCCACTGAAGACCAAGCCTATCTCTCAGAGCAAGCTGACTTGTCCTAGCTCCTTCTGTTCCTGATCCTTCCTGCTAGCTCGGGGACCTTCTTCTTCAGCCCGTGAGCACCTTTTGCTGTACAAATTGTAAATTTCACTTTTGTACTTGGCTGTGATATAATGTACATGTACCAGTATATCACGCTCTGTAATGACTTTGTAATACTTATGTTGGAATGTATATTGCCACGTGTTTCCGTACTCTAATTCTTGTCTGTACTGATGCTTAACGTATATACGTGAGGGTATCTCTGACCTGCGTATATATGTCGCAGTAACGTCTCCGTACCCGCCAGATCGGGGCGTTACAGGTTGGTATCAGAGCCCAGGCTCTCACACCTACAGTACAACCTAATTGGAAATTAATAGGATCTTAATTTGCAGTTGGAATCCATGAGTTTCGGTTATACATTTCAACTGCAATATATAAAGTTATCCATTCCTTCTTGATATTCCTTCCCCTGATTCCTAAAATCCATCTATCTTTTGCTTTCACCCCTCTTTCCAGACATCTTTTACCAACATAGATATGGATAGAAGGTCAGGACGTAACAACTCCGGGCAGTCACAGGACGGGCCCGCAGGGGGAAATGCTGATATTTTAAGAGTTATCCAAAATATGATGGAGAATCAGCAAAGGCAGACCGAACTCCTTCGGCAAGGCTTGATAACAGCTCCTCAAGAACGAAGGCCGGGCAACGTGTCAGATTTCAGGCGGTTGCAGCCGGCGATATTTACAGGGGGAGAAAGACCGCTAGATGCCGAGCAATGGCTAATTGACACAACAGATCTCTTGAAGGCAGCAAGGGTTCCAGAGGAAGATCAGGTGGAGGTCGCCAAGATACAGCTAAAGGATGTGGCTAGAAACTGGTGGCTAGCTGAAGAAGCGAGACTGGAAAAACCCATCACTTGGGACCAGTTCTCTAATAGCTTTTATGATAGATTCTTCCCTACTACAGCTCAGAAGGAGATGGAAGAACAATTCATCCGACTTCAACAATGGAATCGATCTGTTGATGAATATGCTGCTGAGTTCTTAAGGCTGAGTCGTTTTGCTCCGTATATGATAGCCGACGAAGAGAAACGGGCAAGCAGATTTCAGCAGGGCTTACAAATAGATATTCAAGTCCTTTTGATTCCCCAACAGCTGAAAACATATTCTCAGGTCCTCACTGTAGCTCGAGAAGTGGAGCGAGGACTGGAGAAAAAGAATCTTGATCAGAGGAGGAAACAGGCCATGAAGAGGCCATTCCAGCAATTGGGCGGAGGAGATCCAGTCAGAGCTGCAAAAGCCCCGATGTTTAGAAGACCATTTCGACTAGCCCCTCTTCAGATAACTCAACCACTTCCTATATGTGCTTATTACAAGAGGACAGGCCACACTCAGCAAGAGTGTCGTAGGGCAAACGGATTATGCCTGGCATGTGGATCTAGTGATCACACAATAGAAGGCTGTCCCCATAAGAGAACTGGGATGGTGAACCGAACCCTACCGGCACTTCCTGCACCTATTGGACAGAGGAATCCAGGGCCGATGGTCGGAAGGGCCCCTCCCCCTCCACAACAACGGGTTTTTCGCCCAGCTCCAAGGGGAGGAAGAACAACAGCAGGTCGTGGAAGAGGACGGGCCTACAACTTGACAGCGGAAGAGGCCCAAACTTCTGGAGAAGTGGTGACAGGTAAGATCATGGTGCACTCTAAACCTGTCTTAGCCCTCTTTGATTCTGGCGCTTCTCATTGTTACATATCAGATAGTTTCACTGCTTTGCACTCTATACTTGTTGAATATTTAGACCACCAGTGGGAGATTAGTACCCGTAATGGGGTAGTCATCTCCAGTAGAATTTGTATAGATTGTCCGGTGGAACTATGTAACAGGACATTAGCAGTGGATATGCTCGTGCTGGATACTAAAGGGTATGACATAATCTTAGGCATGACTTGGCTCAGCAAATACCATGCGGTTATTGACTGTCGAAACAAGAAAGTTATTTTCAGAATACCGCTTCAGCCTGAGTTCCAATTTGAAGGAGAACATAAACCTGCCAAGGGTAAAACACAGATGACTGCTGCTGAGATCCAGAAAAAGAGAGTACCAGTTTGGAATGAGTTTCCAGAAGTATTTAAAGAGATCTCAGGACTTCCACCCGATAGAGTAATTGAGTTTTCCATTGATATCATTCCGGGCACAGTCCCAATATCTAAAGCCCCATACAGATGGCACCCACTGAATTAGAAGTTCTAAAGAAGCAGTTACAGGAATATTCTGACAAGGGATTGATTAGGCTGAGTACTTCTCCATGGGGAGCTCCGGTACTATTGGCCAACAAGAAAGATGGTGGTAAGCGGTTGTGTATAGACTACAGAGAGTTAAACAAAGTTACCATCAAGAATAAATATCCCTTACCAAGAATTGATGACCTTTTTGATCAACTTCATGGGGCCTGGGTGTTTTCAAAATTGGATTTACAATCGGGTTATCACCAACTAAAAGTGAAGAAAGAAGATATTCCGAAGACAGCATTCCGAACTCGCTATGGTCATTACGAGTTTCTAGTCATGCCCTTCGGAGTAACCAATACCCCAGCTGTCTTTATGGATTTAATGAACCGAGTTTTCTCGCCATATTTGGACCAGTTTGTCGTGGGGTTCATCGATGATATCTTAATATATTCTAAGAACGACAGAGAGCATGCAGAACACTTGAGAATAGTGCTACAGACTCTCCGGCAGGAACAACTTTATGCAAAGGAAAGCAAGTGTGAGTTCTGGTTAGACCGTATAGCTTTCTTGGGTCATGTAGTTTCAGAAGAAGGAATTTCAGTCGACCCTAATAAGATCCAGGCAGTAAAAGATTGGCCAATCCCAAGGACAGTAACAGAAATTAAAAGCTTTATTGGATTAGCCGGGTATTACAGGAGATTTGTACAAGACTTCTCCAAAATCGCAACCCCATTAACAAAGCTCACCAGAAAAGGGGAAAGGTATCAATGGTCAGAGGAATGTACTGCAGCATTTGAACAATTGAAGGAAAGACTAATTTCAGCTCAAATATTGAAGACTCCCTCGGGAACAGGAGGGATGGTTATATATAGTGATGCATCCGGAAAAGGCCTAGGATGTGTATTAATGCATCATGGTCATGTCATAGCTTATGCATCTAGGCAATTGAAACCACATGAGAGAAATTACCCAACCCATGACTTAGAACTGGCGGCGGTAATATTTGCATTGAAGATCTGGAGACACTACCTTCTGGGGGACAAAGTATTGATCTATACTGATCATAAGAGCCTTAAGTATATCTTTACACAGAAAGAATTAAACATGAGGCAAAGGCGGTGGCTTGAATTAATGGCCGACTATGACATAGACTTACAGTACCATCCTGGTAAGGACAATACAGTCCCAGATGCATTAAGCAGGAGACCAGAGAACAAAGTATTATTGCAACTTACTCAACAGAAGGAATTGCTTCGGGAAATCATGGAGTTGGACTTGATTCTAATACAAGGAGCAGATGAGTCAGGTCAACTAATGACCTTCCAGATTCAATCGACCCTGATAAATGAAATTAAGGAAGCCCAAAAGGGAGACCCCAGACTACAGAAATTCAGGGCTCAAGTAGAAGCTGGAGTGAGGACAGATATCTGTATTCATTCGGATGGTACACTTTATTTTGGTAACAGAATCTGTGTACCACAAGGGGAAGTTCGGCAGAAAGTTTTGGCAGAGGCTCACAATTCGGCTTATTCCATACACCCAGGAGGAAATAAAATGTATCAAGACTTGAAGCAGAAGTTTTGGTGGAACGCCATGAAGAGGGAGATAGCCCAGTATGTGGCAAAGTGCTTGATTTGTCAGCAAATAAAGGTAGAACATCAGAGAACAGCTGGACTTCTACAACCATTACCGATACCCGAATGGAAGTGGGAACATATCAATATGGATTTTGTTACAGCTCTACCCCGCAGTCCTAAGGGTAACAATGCAGTATGGGTAATCGTTGATCGCCTCACAAAAGCAGCTCACTTCCTACCTTTCAGAGTAGGCCAATCGACAGAAGTTCTTGCAGATAAATATATGAAAGAAATTGTTCGACTGCATGGGATTCCAGTTAGCATCGTGTCAGACAGAGACACGAGATTCCGATCACATTTCTGGGAAAGTCTCCAAGAAAATTTAGGAACTCATCTGAAATTCAGTACCTCATATCATCCCCAGACAGATGGACAATCTGAACGAACTATCCAAATCCTTGAAGACATGTTACGAGCCTGCATGATAGAATTTAAAGGGTCATGGGAAGACTATATTCATTTGGTAGAATTCTCTTATAATAACAGCTATCAGGCCAGTATCAAGATGGCACCATTTGAAGCACTATATGGCAGGAAATGCAGGTCGCCAATATGTTGGGATGAAGTCGGCGAAAGAAGACTTATGGGACCAGATATTCTAGTTCAGACAACAGATAAAGTCCGAATTATCAGAGATCATCTCCGGGCAGCACAGAGCCGACAGAAGAGTTGGGCAGACACTAATAGAAGACCGTTGGAATTCAAAACAGGTGATCATGTATTTTTAAGGATATCACCAACCAAAGGGGTAATCCGGTTCGGTACTCGCGGAAAACTTAGTCCAAGATACATCGGCCCGTTTGAAATTTTAGATCGTGTGGGAGATGTGGCTTACCGATTGGCATTGCCGCCATCTTTAGAAGGAGTGCATAATGTATTCCATATATCACAGTTGAGGAAGTATGTCAAGGATGAAAGTCACATTCTAGATCACTCAAAATTAGAACTACAACCAGATTTATCCTACAAGGAGCAGCCGATGGCCATTCTGGATAAAAGTGTCAAAACATTGAAAAATCGGGCAATACCATTGGTACTGGTTTCTTGGAATAGACATGCCCCAGGAGAAGCTACATGGGAACGAGAGGATATTATTCGTGAACGTTACCCCCAACTTTTTCCATCTTAGTTGGTAAAATTCCTTACCCCTATTCTTTTCTGCCTTAACATCCCCATTATCGAAATTTTGAGGACGAAATTTTTTATAAGGTAGATGGATTGTAACACCCCATCCTCAGTATACGTACCCAGCTATATGTCCTGATTTTTGGAGCGTATTTTTTTATTTTATTTTTTGTTTTCTGTTATATAAATTCTTACTCATATAGCAGTACTGCATAATTTGACCTTTTTGGTAATCAGATTTGACCGATTTCAGTTTCAAATATTATTTTTTAATATTCTTGATTTTTCAGGATTTTTGAAATTTTTCAGAATTTAATTGTAAATCTTCAAAACCGGCGTCGACCAGTGTCACTGACCGACTCTCAGATTTTTAATTCACAAATGGAGTTGAAAATCTAGAAAAGGCTTTCACAGTATTTCTTAAAATCATATTTTCTATCTAAATGAATTTTTGGAGAATTTTTAGAATTTATCAAAAATCCGGCCGACCCGGCATAGACCGGTGTCAACGGTTGACTTCAGGATTTTTATCTTGAAGATGAGATTGAATTTCTAAAAACCGATTTCACCAAAAATCTTAAAATAATATTTCTTATTTTTGAGAATTTTAGGGAGACTTTTTGAGATACTTCATTTTTCGGCTTTTCCTGAGTTTTCGGTGTTTTCCCAGATACCGGAATTCTATCCGGATATTTTGCTTTTTTCTCTCTCCTTGCCTAACGCGAGACTCACCAACTCTGGGTTCAACAATTAATGCAGAGACTCTCTCCATCCCACATTTAATGTTCCGTCCTTCAAAAGAAATCAACTCAGATCAAGACACCCATGCCTTTTTGTCTTTTTTCCTGTAAACGCAACTCTTGGTTGAAACGCAAGTTTCCTTCAATGGGAATTCCAATAGCAATATAATAATATTTTTCCCCCTTTATATATACACTCCCATCTTCTCTCTCTTTCACTTTCTCTTCTCCTTCTTCATTTTGCAGCCAGCAGGAGCCATCAAAACCAGCAGCCCAAGCTTCTTGGCCGGCCATCACAACCCACCTTCTCCATTTTTTCCAACACCAACTCCTCCATTTCCAACAACTACACCACCTTCTTCAACCTCTTTTTCACCAAGAAACATCAAACAACCCATTACTTCCAACACTTCACCACCATCTCCACCACCACCCACACCACCATTTTCATCATCAACTGTACCATCTTCTTCTCCTCGTCATCCTCTTTCCGACGAACCATAGATTCTTCCTCCGAAGCATCGTTTGCAAAATCCCATTTTGTCAAATTGAACTATACTTGCACCATCAACCTCTCTCCTTCTCTTTTAGGGCCGGCCACCTCCTTTGGATTGGGGCCGAGCTCTTCTTCGTCGGCAACATCTCCGTTGATTATTCCGGTAATCGTTTACGATTATTCCGGTAATCATTTAGGTGACAATTGCAACGACAACACCAACGTGACCACCACAATCTTCACTTCCACCATCACTTATACCATCACAATACCACCTCCATCTCTTTTGCTTCAACCACCAACAAAATCACCTTTCCCTTCCTCTCTGTTTGATTGCTAACGCGGATCTCACCCCCGTGTTTAGGCAATCCCTTAACGCGGCCTTCGCGTTATTGTATCGACGCTACGCGGAGTCCGTGCCCGCGTTGTGTTTTCCTTGTGTTAACGCGACGCAGAACCCAAAGACCGCGTTCGCGTTCTCCTCGCGTCCTCGAACCTCGCGTTTGTGCCATCCTTGCGACGCGAACCCCGCGTCTGCTATTCTTGCGTCTGAGACTCCCGCGTCTGCGATTTTCGCGTCTTCATTCTCTCTCCTCCTCCATAAATATTTAAACGCCCTGTTTCCCTGGACTCCAGAGCTTAGAATTTCTCGGTGTACTTCTTAAAGCTTTAGGCGAGTGTTCTCGCCATCCTTCAAATTTTCATGCTTTGCCATGATTGACTAATATTACATTATTTTCCTGGCATACTTGCATGCATCATGCTACTACTGGATACTTACCCCGCAATATCATATTGATACCTGACTTTAGATTGTCACATTTACGGGAATCTTGTACTTTCTATCCTGGATTATATACGATGACTTGAAATGACAATACTCATGACTCTTTAACTCCTGATCTTGCCAGGCACTTGCTTTCCAATAAATTGATAATTAAATTATAAATCATAAAAAGGAACAACTTGCATCGGGTCGGGGGAAATTTGCGGCTATCAATATATGTTCATGTTTACAGTGGCACTAGGCATGTTGTGCAACTAAAATTTCCAGTCTGACCTGTGGGCCTCCAGGCGACTGAGGGGAGTGCTGGCTCCCTCCTTCTTGGTACCATCTTGATAAGGGCATTCTATAAGACCCTCCTGTAGGCCTTGCGGCCGGTTCCATGCACCAGCAATGGAACGTCCAGGACCGTGGTCCCGGGCATGTACGGGACCCACTGTAAACATTGTTCGTTGATACCCCCGTTGGTTTCCAATAACAGCCTCGATTTACTCATATGTGGATGTATGTGTACTGGGACGCTATTACACATACCTAGACATATGGGTAGAACGAGTAATAAGTATAAATAATTAAAATGGCAGCATTAGATTTATTCAGGCCTTATTACTTTCACTTTATGCCTCCATTTCATGCTTACTGTACATGTACACTCAACACAAGTTTTTGATGCTTAATACTGTTTTATCATATCAACACATGCATGTACTTATCTTTACATGACACTTGGCTTTCACCTACATATTCGTTAGGGAGTTCTGACTCCCCTGAACTTGCATGTTCAGGTTCTGAAGCTTGGATTGAAGAGGAGCCCTCCACTGAAGACCAAGCCTATCTCTCAGAGCAAGCTGACTTGTCCTAGCTCCTTCTGTTCCTGATCCTTCCTGCTAGCTCGGGGACCTTCTTCTTCAGCCCGTGAGCACCTTTTGCTGTACAAATTGTAAATTTCACTTTTGTACTTGGCTGTGATATAATGTACATGTACCAGTATATCACGCTCTGTAATGACTTTGTAATACTTATGTTGGAATGTATATTGCCACGTGTTTCCGTACTCTGATTCTTGTCTGTACTGATGCTTAACGTATATACGTGAGGGTATCTCTGACCTGCGTATATACGTCGCAGTAACGTCTCCGTGCCCGCCGGATCGGGGCGTTACATATTCTATCCTTTACATTTTAACTAAAAACAAAAATCTTATACCTAGACACAAGTCTTGATCTTGAAGTCTTCTCATCTTCTTGACTTGGTCCAAACTTGATCCAAAAGCTCCTTGGATCACACCGTGCTAGCTTCAAATCTTGACATTTTATCCTTTGTTGAGCTATGCACCTACTAAGATCTTGATAATGAATCTGTCACTAATTAAACACAAGATCATTAGTAAACATAACTTCATGAGTTGATCATCATCAAAACTAGGGTGATAGGCCTTTGGGCCAACACTTACGTGGACCAAAGTGTCCACCACATGCATACTCAAGATAAAATATCAATACAGTATGGTGTTAATTGTCAGGAAGACACCTTCTAATGATCTGGTCAGGGCAATATTTGTATATATGGTCCATCCCAAAAGAAAAATCATATCTGCGTGAAAAAGCAATGTTTGTTCTATTTTAACCAACTAGAAGGTGTTCACCCCGTTGCAAGGTAATTTGTAATGTCAGCATACTAGGCTCTTCAAGATGCTTTCGTCAGGGAAGTTTTCATTAATCAGGATGGTTTTCACTGGTGCGTTTGGAATTCTAGACAAGTGATCTACCACCACATTTTCAATGACCTTTTTGTCTTTGATTTCTAAATAAACTCTTGCAAAAGAAGGATCCAACGAATAAGTCTAGCCCTAGCATCCTTCTTTTGCATCAAATATCTAGGGCAAAATGGTCAGTTAAAATTATTGTTTTAGACCCAAATAGGTAATGGCGAAAATTTTCCAATGCAAACACAACTGCTAAAAATTCTTTTTCAGTTATTGTGTAATTGAGTTGAGTCTCATTAAGCATCCTACTTGCATAGTAAATCACATATTGCCTGTTATCAATGTGCTGTCCTAGGACAGTGCCTATGACATAATCAGAAGCATCACACATGACTTCAAAGGGTCTAGTCCAATCAGGTGCTGATATTATCTTTGCAGAGATAAGTTTTTGTTCCACCTCCTCCCAAGCTTGTAGACATCCATCATCAAAATAGAAGGGCACATATTTTTCTAAAAGATTAGTTAAAGGTCTAATAATTTTGCTAACTCTTTAATAAATCTTCTATAAAAATTAGCGTGCCCTAGAAAAAATTTGATGTATTTTAAGCATTTTGGCTCAGGGAGTTTAGCTATTACCTCCACTTTGGACTTATCAACCTCAATTCCTCTACTCGAAATTTCATACCCAAGGATGATACGTGTATGACCATGAAATGGCACTTTTCCCAGTTAAGTGTCAAGTTTTTTTCCATGTATCTTTGTAAGACCAACTTGAGATGATGCATGCATTGCTCAAAGGAATCTCCATATATCGAAAAATCATCCATAAAAATCTCTAAAAATCTTTCTACCATGTCTGAGAAAAGACTAAGCATGCAATGTTGAAACATTGCAAGAGTGTTGCATAACCCAAATGGCATTCGTCGGTATGCAAACGTTCCAAATGGATAGGTAAAAGTTGTCTTTTCTTGGTCCTCGGGAGCAACTGGAATTTGATTGTATCCTGAATATCCATCCAAGAAACAATAATATTCGTGTCCTGCTAATCTCTCGAGCATCTGATCTATAAAAGGAGGAAGGAAATGGTCTTTACATGTGGCAGCGTTCAGTTTACGATAATCTGATCCCCTTGATGTCAGCCATGGTCCAACCAATGGCCTCTCTATGTTCTCTTAATACAGCAAGAAGATGCTCTTCTTATTTTTCCATCAGATGGGAAGCTATGATCACAGGAAAAGCTTTCTTTTCACCCAAGTACTGGTACTTGAGATGACTAAGAAGAACTTTCAGTTCGAAAGAAGGGGTATGATCCATCAAAGGTTGTTCTTCTTACAAGGGAATGATTGGGGTTGCGTTTGTTGCCCACTCTACTGTTGAGTCTACAATCTGGTCAAGATTGAAATCATCTAACTCCAAATCAAATTTATGGTCAGACTCATACTTTAACTGCTCCTCATGTTCACTTGTGAGTCCTTCAATCAAGTTCACCTCAAATGATTGGTCATCTAAGTCCCTAGGTTATTTTCCCAGGTGGAAAACATTCACCTCCTTTGTCATGTCACCGAAAGTTAAGTACATAGACCGTTCTTACAGTTTATGATTGCATTCGCAGTTGCTAGGAAAGGTCGTCTTAGAATGACCGGGGTCTGAGCTTTCAGGTTTTGCATAGGTTGTGTCTCCAGAATGATGAAATATACGAGGTAGATGAACTCCCCGACCCATATAAGGACATCTGTATTTCCCTCTTGGGAACTTTTACAGAACGATCAGCTAATTGTATAGTAACCCAGGTTGGACAGAGGTCGCCTAGCCCGAGTTGTTGATATACAGAAAGGAGAGCAAGTTGATACTTGCTCTCAGATCAAGTAGTGCCTATTTTATGATGGTCTGTCCTATGATACACGAAATGGTCGGACGCCCGAGGTCTTTATATTTTACAGGGATGGGCCCGGTTAACAACTCACTGATGTTGGATGCGAGAAAGACCTTTTTGGGAACATTTGTTTTCCTTTTCTTGGTGCACATGTCTTTTAGAAATTTGGTAAATGATGGGACTTGTGGAACGACATCAAAAAGGGGCATATTTATCTGGACTTGATTAAACATTTCCCTCATCTTTTCCATTTGAGCATTAGTCTTGTTATTTGCTAGCCTATTAGGGAATGGCACAATAGGCTTGTGAGTTTACTCAGCTGTTTCATCTTTTTTATTAGACTTGGAAGTGGATGGTTATGAACTTGATGATGAAAATGGATCATTTGAAACTTGTGGTGTAATCACAGGAGTATTAGACACATGATTTTTGGAAACTAGGGGATTAGAAACCTTGTTATCAACTTGTTTTCCTAATCTTAGTATATGAACAGTGTTGCATTATTTTGGAGTTATGTCCTCAGCTTCATTAACAGGGAAGGGGTTCTTAGAATTAGGCAATGGCTGACTAGGCAATGTTCCTTTTTGTTTTCCATTAGGTGAGTTAGCCAATTGACCTATTTGAACTACTAGCCTGTTAATAGCTTGATTATGATTGTTCACCATTGAGGCTTGAGTTTTGGACAAGTTTCCTATCATTTTTTTCCAAATCTGTCATTTTCCTATCTGGATGATTTTGTTGTTAATGTTGGTAAGCGGGTTGGAAATAGTGTTGGTAAGTCAGCTGAAAATTGGGTTGATTTTGATAGAAATTGGATTAATAAGTTTGAGCAACATATTGATGTGGAAATTGTTTTCTTGGCTACTCAAGACCAAACTGAATCCAAGAAAAATTGGGATGATTCCTAAATCCCGGATTGTATGTCTTAGAGTAAGGATTGTAATTAGGTCTGGTGTAGACTGCATTCATACTGTCAGAGAACATCTATTGAGCCTGGTATACTAGACACTCCTCGAATAGGTGGGTCAAGGCATGACAATAGGTACAACCAGGACTTGGCATTTGGATTGAGTTGACCTAGTTTACTGAGTTTGGCTCTCTATCCTCAAGTAGTTCTAATCTTCTCATCAGTTATGCGATTTTAGCCTCAGTAACTATAGAGAACTCAATGGAGTGCATACCGGTTCTGGAGGTTGTGGGGTTAGTCTTTTCAGGGTAAGATTCCCACTGAATAGTTTCCTTATTCATATAAGTCCTAACCCTAGTCCTCATCTTTCTTTAAAAATTCTCCTTGACACATAGTCTCAAGGAGCGTCTTGGTCTGGTAATCTAACCCGTCATAGAGAATTTGGCACTGCCGCCACTTCTCTGTTCCATGGTGAGGACATTGGCTAACAGATCCTTAAACCTTTAAAATACTTCCAGAATGGCTCATTAGTTTCCTGTCTATACTGCTAATGTTCTTCCTGATGAGGGCAGTCTTATGGATAGGGTAGAATTTCTTAAGGAACACCTTAACAAAGTCATCCCATAATGAAATAGAACTAACAGGCAAGTTGTATAGCCACTTCTTGGCTATGTCCTTAAGTCCAAAGGGTATAAACCTCAGTCTAACATCATCTTTCCCCAGTTGGGGAATTCTCATCATCAAGCATACTTCTTCAAACTCCCGAGTGAAAAAGTACGCATCCTCAGATTCTAAACTATGGAACCTAAGGAGGGTGTTTTGGAATTGAGGCTTCAGCTCAAATTTGTTTCCATTAGCATCGGGTAATAGAAAGCAGGAGAGAAGTGAAGTACAAATCGGGTAAAACTTGTCTTGGAGTGAAATATAATTGGCCATGATTGGATCTATCTCAGGAGGTGGTGTAGGTGCAAGTGGAGTGTTCCAACTAGTCTTGATGTAACTGGATCCCTGGATCACTCTTGCATGCACAACACAAACAACGTTCACCCAACAAATAACCGAAAAAAGTAAAATAACAAACAAGAAAAAAAATAAAAATAATCACCAAGCCTATCTAGGATACCTGGACCTAGACGACTCCTAATTGGGCGATTCTCTGGGGAAGGTGGTTGTTTGAATCAGACCACCAACTAATCAGCCAGGTAGAGGCAAGATACGGTGGGAGGTATTCTTGCGTAAGCAACGGGCCTTAATTACGTCAAACCATGGTATTTTTGAGGCTTAACCTCTTAATCTCCAACCTTAGATAATGAATTAACTGGGTATAATTCAAAAAAGTTCCAACCACAGTTAATCGCCTATTGAGTCCGGATGTCCTTAGGGGCCAACGTCTATCAATTTTTAGTTTAAGCTTAGAATTGTGAGTACTTGGAATGTTATTTTTGGTCTAAGGAAGGGTGATGAAACACCTTATCTTGTTTATTTGAGTGATGCCCTTAGAATCAATTTATGCAAGTGTACAGAATAATCAAATAAGATTCACTTAAAGCGATTAAATTAACCAAGAGATGAGTTCTATTCTATGCTAAGCACACGTACTTACTCTAGCACTCTTCAACAGTAAAGTAAAAGAATTATAAAGACACATGCCGAAAGATTTTCATCAAGATCTTTCTCTCGAAGGATTTTCAGAATCAGGTGAGAAGAAAATTCCTAATCAGAATACCCGGTCACATCGTCAATGGAATAAAGTGGTCGCGTGCTGACCAGACTTCCATCGGCGAACTTTCCCAGAATCTCAAGAAGATAGATACTTGTAATTTTCATTTTAATTACCGGTAATTCTCTTCAAATTTTGTTAGTTTTCCTTTTTGAAATATCAATAGAAAATAAGATGGCGACTCCGCTGGGGATTGTCTTCTTTAACGACAAGAAGAAGTGTCACAGTGCGATGATGAGACCCTTAAGTCTACTATTAAGAGGTGAGTCATCTAATTTGACCAAGAGAAGTTTGAATAACTTCTCTCTAAGGGCAACTCGAGCCCTATTAACGCGCGCAAGCACAAGAAGATCTCCGTGGCCAATTCTTCTTTTGCCACTGCTCGTAAGCAAGTATCTGATGAGACAAAAGAGACCACCTGCAGGCCTAACTCAGTCTCAACAGGTACTAAACTAGCTTCGCGCCAGTATCTATATGCTGCGTGCGAAACTAGATCAACCTCTAAGGCTATTTGGATTGAAAAATCCACTTTAGCCTCCTATGAGGCTAAAAGATCTCTTGTTTCAGCTTCTGACGAAGCCGACGTAGTCTCTGGCTGTGGACTACCTCAGCTCTTCATAAAGCTTAGTCGCGCTTCTCCTACGAAGCTAAATACAAAGCACTCATAGGTGCTACAGTGAAGCTGTTGTAACTCCAATCCCTGCTGCAAAAGCTTTTAGCCGCGAAGCTAGAGTTGAAGCACCCTTTAGTGCTAACAGCGAAGCTACTTCGCTTAAATAAAAAGCAGTTCTTAGTAGTGCTAAATCACTAAGTGCTTAGATAGCTTTGTGGCAAAGCTATCTTAGCTTCACACCCACGAAGCAGATCAGCTTCTATGGCTAAGTCTAGGGTAAAACCTAAAACTTTTTAGCCCATCAGGGCTAATTTTTAGTCTCTTCGAGTTTTCATGTTAGATCGATTGGGTCCATCAAAAAGACTTGCAGAAATTTTTGAGCAACATGCGAAAATCTCGCTCTAAAGAGCAAGTTCATATCTCGCCGTCTCAGTACGGACAAGTAGGGTGTCAACTTGTGACAGTATACTCCGCTAACTATTATCTGAGACCAATCCCCGCAACATCTCCTCCAAACAAATCATTTATATTCGACTGATTGTCATCCCAGACCTCTGAAAAGCCCAAGTCTATGAGGAAGAGGAAAGTCAAGGTACCTCACCTCGCTGCAGCTTCTGTCAATATGACAAGCAGAGGAAAGGATTAGATGCGATCCTGAAGAGGGAGACAGGGGGTTCATACTCTCTTCTTTAGTTCACCAGATTCTGACTATAAATCTGGCTTAAGTCAGGTCCTGTTGAACTAGAAGGTGCCTTCTGAGGCATTATATTCAGGGTAGTGATACCTTATAATTATGGACATCCCTTCTCTTCCATAGCGGCAATGCTGCCAGAACCATTGAAGAGCCTCTTCCAATGGTCAGACGATGAAGGGAAGCAGAACATTATACTCATTTCCTTATCCTTTTCTATCCTATAAATATCCTACACATCAGAGGCAGAAGAACAACCAAGCAGAGAGTAGAATTTAGGCTTTTTTGTAGTTTATAACTTAGGTTTTTTTAATTTTCTTTTATGTAATTTTTATTTCTTTATGTAACTGAGAGGAGAGGAGATTTTCATGGAGGAATATGAACAAGCTTGTACTGAGGGTGACACAGGTGTAAGTAATCTTTTCTTTCATTGTTAAAAGTTTTCGTTTCTTTTCTATTCTTGTTTTTGTTTACTTCCCTCTTCTGTATTTGTGAATCCAAATGACTCCAATAGCCTCGAAGTTGCCTTACCCTTGCAAGTGTCGTTGATGGCTTATGGTGATGGATATCCATTTCTATGGTAGTATAGCTTGCCCCTTCATTTCATAGTGTAAATTGGGAATAGGGAAGATCCTATTTGTCATACTTCGCTCGCCTTCAAATAAAGGTACATCGTCGATACAGGTCAAAGGTAAGCAGGCACCGAAGAGGTAAGTAAGTTTTTTAGGTTTAAACTTTCTTTTCTTTTAATTTTTGTTTAGATCACAAACACCACAATCTCCTAATTCTTTTATCACTCTTTTCAATTTCTTTGTATATATATCCATTTTCTATTTTGTCCACCTTCTCAATCTATCACTTTCTTCCTAACTTAACTTTAACTTATTTTTTCTTTTCATTTAAAGAGCTAAAAGAAGATCTTTAATCATTGATTGTAACTTAAAAGAGAACTTGCTAAAAAAAGCTTCCATCGCTAGTCCCTCCTTGTGGATCACGACCCGCATAGCTACTTGCTATAGCGGTAGCATTGAGTACTTGCACATTCTATTCTTAAGTTCTGAAATTTTGTATTCTTGTGTGCAGGTAAAAATCTCAATCAATAATCTATACATTATTTTCATGAAATCCGAAAAGAATGCAAGCATCGGTTTTGCCATCTAAAACATTGCAAGAAGAATTATCAAAAATAACTTTGAAACCTCGATCATATAGTTGACTAATACTCAAGAGGTTATGTTTGAGTCCATCAACTAAAATAACATTTTAATCAATGGAGATGAACCAACTTCAATGTTACTTATACCGATAATGTTACCCTTTGAGTCATCTCCGAAGGTAATGGAGCCACCTTCATGATACCTTGATAGGATTGCAAAATTATTGATGTCCCAAGTAATATGTCTTGAGCAACCGCTATCAAGATACCACTGCTCCCTACGTCTTGAAACATTGGTGTGTACCTATATCAAATAATGAAGTTGTTGATTTTAGTACCAATATTTTCCTGGGTCCTATGACGTTAGTACTTCGAACCCAAATATGATTATTTGAAGCATTTATACGTTCAAAACAAAATTTAGCTAAGTGACTCTTTCGGCCATAATAAGTATATGAGTAAACTCTACCGTACATGAATGCATAATGTGTATGATGAGCATGTGAAATATGAGCATGCTTAGTGTGTGATTTAGAGTGTGAGCATGTGTAGTATGAATATATTTTTTTGAAGAATTTTCTTAGAAAACATGGCCTCTAATTTATCTTTATCAAACTCACATTTCTTTAAAATATTTTTCAAAGTGTTGATTTTAGTTTTTAAAGTAGAAATTTCATTTTCATCAATCATGGGAAACTTTGCTATACATGAAATCTTGTATGCATCAAAATCTTGTTATGTGGATAAAAGAGTGAAAGATAAATCATCTTTTTCTTTAGAAAGAATGATTATTTTATTTTGAAGAACTTCATTTCCCTTTTCATTTTAGAATTTTTTTTTAGAAAATCATAATAATTTGAAAGTTCTACAAATGCATCTCCTAATTCATCTATAGTTAAATCACAATCATCAAGAGATGACTCAGAATTTATCTTAGGTGTGTTATCATTTGCCATGAAACATACGTTTGCTGTGTCCACCTCCTCTTCAGATTCACTTTCGAATCCCATGTAGCTTTGAGAGCTTTCTTCTTAAATGGCTTCTTTGCCTTGTTTGAGGAAGATGGCTTATTTTTGATATCCGGATATTCGACAATGATATCTACGGGTTTCCGACAGTTGAAACAGATGATTTTCTTTTTCTCCTTTCCTTACCATCGTCTCCTATTGTTGATTTTTGACTTGTTGTGCATCCTCCTTACATTTCTTACAAGGAGGGAAAAATCTTCACCATCTTCATCTTCTTCATTATCGTCGGAGATGGTGGGAGTAGACTTGAAGGCAATTGTTTTCTTTCTTTGTGGTGTCGTTTCTTCTCTAGCCTTTCTCTACATCTCATGGGTCTTAAGGTTGCTGATAAGATTGATGAGCTCCATCTCTTCTTTGTCATTTAACTCTTTCAATGTAGCAGCTTTGACTTCCATGAGGGTGGAAGTGCACGAATGACCTTCAGGACTTTTGATCATTATCAATGGCATCACCTAAAGAAGACCATTAGTTATTTTAGTAAATTTTGTAATCATATCATCAATGGACTCATTTTCATGCATAGTAAAATTTTCATATTCAGAACGCAAGAGATCAGTTTTATCCCTCTTAACTTGTGATGTTCCCTCATGAGTGACCACTATGTGTGACCAAATCTCGTAGGTAGATTTGCAATGAATGACCCTAGCTATGTCGTCATCATTCAAGGCTTGAAGCAATGCATAGTGTTCCTTTGTAGTGACATCAAACTACTTGGTGGCAATATCGGACCAAGTGTTCTCATCACCAGTGGGTACACTAAAGGGTTTAGTCACCGTCTTTGCAACCCGACTTCTTAGGGATTACAAAAACAAGGTCATCTTAACCTTCCATATGGGAAAGTTAAGGCCATCAAACTTGGGAGGGGTATTAATACCTTCGGTCATTTTTACTATAGTGGATGAGAATGAAGATGTCAATAAAATGATTAGAAACTAGGATCTCTCGAAGGTTGTTAGGCTAAGATCTAGAGACCAAGGCTCTGATACCAATTGAAAGTACACCTAGAGGGGGGTGAATAGGTGTACAGCTAATCAAATGAAAATTCTAGACAATTTAATATGAAATAATGCAACCGATTACTCAAAATAAGACTTGAAACCGGATTCCTGTGAAGGGCTCTGAACTTCTCTTCGTGATTCCTCTAGATAAGAGTTGAGGTGCTCAATTACTATCTTATTGAGATGAGTATTAATCGACAAGAATAAATGAACGATAAACAAGTAACTAGAGACAATAAAGTAATCACAAACAAAAAGATTTGTTCTGAGGTTTGAGCCACTGTTCTACGTCCCCGCCTTCACCTCCGTGAAGGATTTCACTATCCACTATTGGATCCTCCATAGAGGGACTTACAACAAGAAATTACAACCACTCGGAGTACACAACTCTCAAACTCAATCCTCTACACCAGAGGTAGCACAAAGCCAATTAAGATAATAAGCTCTGGGTGATCAAGAAATCACAAACTCTCTTTGCAACTTTCTTACAAAAACCCTATAAAGTAAAATATAAACTTAAAGCTCAATGATGCAAGTGAGAGTGAAAATCACAAAAGAGAGATTTTAAGAGCAGAAAAACCCAATTAAAACTTTGAAAATAAGAGCGCAAAAGAAAACTTGAAACTTTTTCTCTTTGAAAGAAAAAACTAGATTTTTGATAGAATTTATTGTTATGAAATATTCAATCCCAATGACCCTTTATATAGGTTTTAAAAAACACTTTTAGAATAGTTTTACCAAGTCTAAAAAGTAAGAAATTGACCCTAGAATTTCAACTTTTCACGTTTTAAAAGAAACATGTTTAAAAACAGATTTAAAAAAAACTTACCGTTACTGCCAATCTGGCAGTCTGTCAGTCGACCGGCCGATCGACCGGCCATTCAAAAAAATTTGATCGTTGGCTCTCGGTCGACCGGTCAGTCGATCGTGTTTAACCGAGACCAAACTAGTTATAATCGGTCGACCGCCCGGTCAACCGCAATAAGGGACCGGTTGACCGGGAATGTGCACAACATGCACACCCCAATTACCAGAGGCTCGATCAACCATGCAGTCAATCGTTCTAGCCTATAATAGGCATGGTTGACTGCCCGGTCGACTAACCTAGGCAAAAAACTGGGTCAAAATAATTTTTGAAGATAAAGAAAACTTTCAAATAATTTTTGTTTGAATTTTGGAAGAGAGAAGACATGTATAGCCATGAGATATAAGTTCTAAACTGAGATAGAAATTTCTAAGAAAATGTGGAACAAGAATCAAAATCGAACATGTCAAAACCATACTTTTGACTTTTGTGTGTGTATATCTTTCAGCCTCAAATCTATATTCTACTCTTTAAAAAAACTAGTTTCTTACAAGGTTCTAATCGACTACAAGAATCTTCAAGTGGGCTTCTCTGATAGTGACACTTGAGCAACGTTGAGTGCTTTGAGCTATGATCCCGTTCTTGAGTACCCTTGAGCCATCAACACCTTCCTTTAGAGGAAGAAACCTATTATATCTTTCTGAACCCTGTTAGATCTTTTTGAACCCTGAAATACACTCTTGAACTTGATTAGTACAAAATAACTTCATATGCTTTATTATCATCAAAACACAAAATTGGGGATTGTAACCTTTGGGCCAACACAGAGTGCCAAAAAGCCCAAAGGGCGAGCTTCGCTTGGAAGCTTAAAAGGCACTTGTGCCTAGAAGAATTCAAAGGACTCAAGGTCCTCCATTTAGCTTCGCTCTGAAGCTCAGCTTCACATTCTGCAAAGAAGGAGAATGTAAAAAGCCCAAAGGGCTAGCTTCGCCTGGAAGCTTGAAGAAGAAACTCTTTGGTTTCTAATTTCGATCAGAGAAATTAATGGGGAATAAATCCCCTAAAATTTGATGGAATCAAATTGAGGGAGTTCGACTCCCTAAAATCATCGAATTCTAGTTAATAATAATAGATTCACTGTGAATTAGTCAAAATTAGTTTCAAAAGAGATTTAAAAAAATCTCTAAAAAAGGGAAAGCCCCTATCAACGATCGATCGTTCAATGTCCTGAGGAGGCGGCATCGCCATTGCAGAGGTGGCAACCACTTTCCCTGGGCACTGCTTAGGTGCCATTGGATCTCGCAAGAGATCTTGAAGAGTCTTGAAGGAAGATAAAGAGATTTCTATCTTTAAAAAATCTCAAAATTTTGAAGAGAAGTTAACTTCTCTGAAGTTCAGCCAAGGTTAGCTTTTATAGACACTGTTTTGTCTCTAGCTTCGCCTCCTCAAAAGAAGTGCAAAGTTGCCACGTCAAATAAATTTGGAATGACAGTTTGGAGGCTAAGAAACCCTAAACACGGAAGCTGTTTAACTTCGCTCGGATGTCATTTTCAGCTCCTCATGAAGCTTCACTTTAGCTCCGCTGCGAGCTCATCACTAGCTCTGCATGAAGCTTTGTTCTAGCTTCGCTGTGAGCTCAGTCTGAAGCTTCATCTTAGCTCCGCTGAGAGCTCATTTATTAGCTACACATGAAGCTCACTCCAGCTGGAGTTCTTAGGTTGACCAATCTGGCTACCTAGTTCAATGCACATTTGCACCCAACCCAATGGGTTTTTCTGGCTTAAGCAATGTCAAATTTTAGGTCACAAGCTTCAGGTTCAAAGTGTTTCAAAACATGTACCAATCCATTACAGATTCACGAAAACTTTGAAGGAGTTTTTCCTGATAATCCAAAAAGACAAACTCCAGGACTGCTTTGTAACTGGTCCGAATATGGTCTAACTTGTTGACACTTTCAAAACACAAGTCACAGCCAAGCCAAAGACTTGTCCATCATTGATGGAAAAACCAGTAGCCTAGACTTCACTGATCCAGTGAAACAGACAGTGAATCAAGCATTGTCTTCTAAAGAAAGCACAAGAGGCTAACACCTAACTTCGATGCAAGCTCAGTTCTAGCTTCACAGTAAGCTAGGAGTAGCTCTGCCATGGGCTCATTTCTTAGCTTCGCCTTTTATCTTTTCCTAACTCTGTTAAGAGCTATCTTTTAGTGTCGCTGCAAGCTCTGAATAGCTCCGTTGTGAGCTCATCTTCTAGCTCCGCATGAAGCTCTTTTGTAGCTACGCTGAGAGCTTATTTTCTAACTTCGCATGAAGTTTAGCTCTGCTGAGAGCTTATTTTCTAACTTCGCATAAAACATAGCTCCGTTGTGAGCACTTTTAGTCACTTTTGACCATTTAAATCTCAGCACGAGATTAATATAATAGATATCACTTTTTGGGTAGTTAATTGACATGATCTCTTTACTCAATTAGTTAGAGAAGATCAAGAAAAATCTCTCAATTCGTTAGAGAAAATCAAGGAATTTGTGTAACAGCCCTAAGTCATTTGGTTGATTAACCTTGCAAGTAGGTTCTAGCTTCGCACAAGCTGTATTTAGCTTCACAGTGAAGCTATTTTAGCTTCAGGTTCAAAGCTAAACTGAAAACTTTACTGATTTTCAGGGGCGCAGTTACACCCCATAAGGCCTTAAATAGCCCATTGCAAGGATGGGTTCAGGGCTAATTTTTTGCTAGGCTGAAGTTTTGAGCGTTCGAGACACTGATTCCTAGAGATCTAAAAATTTCACAATAGATCACTCTCTGGCTTTCAAGCTTTCTTAGAGAATTTTATTTCTCTTTCGGGGTGCTAATACTCTCAATATCTTTCTCTCTCGAAGGATTTTCAAAACCAGGCGAGAAGAAAATTCCTAAACAGAAGACCCGAAGACTCGATCGCTTGTATCATCAACAGAACAAAGTGGTCGCACATTGACCATACTTCCACCGGCACACTTCCCTAAAATCTCAAGAAGAGAGATACTTATAATTTTCATTTTAATTACTTGTAATTCTCTTCGAATTTTGTAAGCTTTCCCTTTTGAAATATTAATAGAAAACAGTTACGATCATTACTAGCATCAAACTTTGAAATATAAAGTTCATAACTTTTACAATACCGAGAGAAAAACTATACTCATTTCATATGGAGACTTGGTTCCACTCCCAATATGGATATTAGTCTTCTTAATTATATACATTCATCTACTCTACCGGTTACTCAGAGTTCAGTCTGTACAAGCAATTATCTTGCTTTGATCAGATATCAATAATTTCATAGGTTTTTGATTATGAATTACCTTTGCAACAAACTTCAATTTAGGGTTCAAAGTAGATTTCAGTTAAATCCCTATTTGCATAAGTTCATTTTCTGAGCCATATAGCCAACTATTACTTGCTATCAATATTCATCGATTAAAATTAAATATTTATTTACCAATTTTTCAATATTCGACTAATCGGTGTTTATTATCCGTATTAAATTTTCATTTATTCACACACATACACATGCACGCTATTCTTGGTTACCTGGTTCTTTATCTGGGTAATTACCCATAAACATATATATCATATTTCAAATTAACACTCATTACTCATGATTCAAGTCATTACCATCACTAATCATGTCCACACACATTTCAATACCATAAAAATCCATTACGACATACATATCATTACCGTACTCAATTCGTTAACATTCTCCAATTAATTATAATTACTACTTGCACAACTGTTCTGACACATTTGAACTTACTACTAACATTCTCTTGATTATAGTTATCATTTCAATATGCACTAATGCATGAATTATAACTTTTTAATTAAAATCAGGGACAAATTTTACCCATCTCTTGGTCTTGATGATCTTTTGATCACTCAATACCATATAGAAAATATTGTAGACACATAGCTCTGGTCTCCACGAATCCAAGGGCTCCAGAATCATGCAAATTGGAGTCCGGATAGTTGAGATATTGCCCGAATACCCACGAGATATGAAATATGGTTAGATATGTAATAACTAAAACATTCAGGAGGTGATTGGTAATTTTTCAGGGCCCCAAAATAATTATATAACTCTTCAGGGGGTTAGATAATTTTTTTTCCTTTCTAATATGAAGCGGGTCGGGTTTGGGTTCAATTGCTACCAAAACCCGAACCCATTTCCTCCTCCTCTTCTTCTACAATTAATAGCAACAGATACTGCTGCTCCTTCTCCCATGCACCACCCTTCCCGCCCCGGCCCGCCTTCTCTCCCAGGCCACCGCCTATGACCTCCCCAGCATCGCCGTCACTGGCAAGAGAGAAAGAGAGAGTGAACTGAGAGAAAATATGGGAGAGCAAGAGAGAGAGAGATGCAGAAGAGAGCTATCGCTGCCCCTCCTCCCAGCTACCGCTGGCGGCCTGTGCTTCCACTAGCCTGCCGCTCGGCCAAAACTAGAGAGCGAGAGAGATGAGTGAGGGGGGAGAGAGATCTGCTAGGGGGAGAAAAATAAAGAGATTTTATTCTCCCTCCCTCTCACCAACTTCCCTACCATGCCCATTTAATACTCACCATCCCTCATCTAATCAATTTATTTATTTTTATTTATTTATTATTATTATATATTTCCCTTTTTCTTCCCTCATTTTCAATTACTTGAAAGAAAATACAATTTGCATTATATACTGATACTTGGTATTTATACAAGTATTTCATGCAGTATATACATCCATATATTTTCACATATTTTTCATGTTTCACTACTAAAATAATTAAATAGATAATTTCAAAAGAATACCCAGTAAATTATTGATCACTAATTCTCGTTATCAGTGTATTTTCAAAAAAATTCAAAATATAAGAAATAAATCTGAGCGTTACATATACATACTTATATCAGTGTACAATTATATATATAAATATTAATATTTCTCATATCTATTGATTCGGTATAATTTATAAAAATTCAGTTCCACTCCGGATTTCTTCAAATGAATTGCTGAAATTCATTTTACACAAAAATAATTAATTTAAAAAAATCATAAGAATTTCTGAAAATCTCATCAACTCAATATTAATATATTAATTAAGGGTTTAATAACCCAGGTGTTACACCCGATCACTCAACGCCGCATACCAACACCGTGGATGTAATAGTTCTCATCTCCACGATTGCAACTATTCCAGAATCATCCAATTCTGACTCCGGATGGCCATATTATTGTCCAAAAATCAAAATCAATTAGGGTTAGATACATAACATATAAATATTTTGAATATCCAGGAGGTTAAACAAAAGTTTACCTCTTTAAAATAATTGGGTTGGATTCGGGTCGGGTTTTGGCTCCTATCAATGGCACCCAAAAACCCAAACCCACCTCATCCTCCTTCTAAACAACGGCAGAACAGCAGCGGCAGCACACAATGGGTGCTGCCCTCCCTCGCACCGGCCACCAGGCTACCGCTAGTGTGGCGCCTGGTGCCGCGCCACCTCCACGCCACCTGCCGCTGGCTGAAACCCAAAGAAAGGGGGAGAGAGAGGGAGAGAGAGGGAAAGAAAAGGGGGGAGAGAGAGAGAAAAGAGCAAGAGAGAGATGATGGGGAGAGGGTTACGCCACTTCCTTTGGCCTCCGTCGGTAGCCTCCCCTGCGCCGCTACCGCCGGCAAGAGAGAAGAGAGAGCGGGAGATAGAGAGAGTAGGGTTGGGAAGAAGAGAGAGTGAATGGGAGAAAGAAAGAGAGAAAGAGCTTGCAAAGAGGAAAAGAAAGAGAGGGAGAGAGGTTAAAGGAGACCTATTCCCCTTGCTCCTGCGCCAGCTCTCCGCGTGGACTCCATCGCCGAGGCCTGAGCCTTATCGCGGTCGTGAAATACACCTAGAGGGGGTGAATAGGTGTGATTGCTAATCTAATGATCCTTTTTAAAACTTAGTATGATGAGTGATGCAACGATCTCTCAAAACAAGACTAAGAGCCGAATACCCCGTGAGAGGTTCTGAACTCCTTCCTCCCAATTTCCTTTTAAATGGGTTAGAGGTGCGCAATGCAACCTTGTTGTATGAGATTATGATCGATCAAGGCAAAATATGATGGATGAATGGTGAGATGCACACAATATGACACAAGTATTACAAGCTTGAAATAATAGCACAAATAAAGGAACAAGATCACAAGCAAGTAATTGAAAGCAATATAGTGCAAGAGAAATTAAAAACAAGAATGAACACAAGGCAATCGCAAACACAAGATGTTTGTTTCGAGGTTCGAGCCACCGCTCTACTCCCCGCCTTCACCTCCGTGAAGGGTTTCCACTATCCACTGAGGACGCCTTACAATTTGGTCTACCGAAGACCCAAGCACCAAGCTTCACAACTTACAAGGACCTCTACCGAAGAGGTTGCTCCACAAGAAAAAGGATTACAAGAACAAGAGTGATCACAACAAGATCACTAAACTCTTTCTCAAACTCTTTTACAATCTCTCACTCTTTTACAACTTCACTATAGAATGAGTAAGGGATTTTTGGCTCTATGAAGTGTAGTGAGAAAACTTCAGTTGTAGAGTGATATTAGCAATCAAACACAACTGAAAAACAAGCTCAAAAGAATTTGGAATGAAAGCTTTAAAACACTTTTTCTCTTCTCTTTGAAAACAATGAAAACTAGAGGATTTTTCTTGGTAAGTAATGAGGACCTATTTTCCCTCTATTTATAAGGAGAGAATAGGTTAAAAACAATTTCTTTACACCTAATTTGACCTGAAAAAGCTCTCCAACAACTCTCAAAAAGTCTGTTAAAACAGAAAATAAAAACAGATTTCAGAATTGGCCCAAAGAGGAAAGAGCCGTTGGGCTCTTGCAGGCGTAGCGGTCGACCGGCCGGTCGACCGTTTGCCTTGTTGGCAAAGAGCCGTTCAGCTCCGGTTGACCGCTCGGTCGACCGTTTCCTTCAAAGGAAACACAGTTTCCTTAATGCGGTCGACCGGGCGGTCGACCCAAACAAACCGAGAGCAGACCCGCTCTCAGACGGTCGACCGGTCCGGTCGACCGTCAGACGTGTACAGACGTGCACGCCCAGGCATAAAGGCCGGTCGGCCGGTCAACCTGAAACAGGAAAAACTGGCAGTTTTTGAAGTTGGAAATTTTTGTAAAAATATTTTAAAATACTTACAGCTAAGTATTATGCAAGAAATAGTCCATACACATGTTTTAAACAAGATATTCAAAATGTAACAAGTTGGATACATGTATATATAAACTAAGGCATAAAACTTAGAAACAAACGTTTTAAAACATAGAATTTGTAAAGAATAATGTGTGTGTGTATCCTAGAGCCAAATATCCTACACTCAAACTTTAACATTCTATTCTTATAATGTTCTAGGGACTTCAAGGCTTCAAGAGGGGCTATCTCACATGATCTTCAATTTTGCATCTTGAGCCCAAATTGAGTTGTCTTGAGTCCAAAGCACCTTCCTTTAGGGAAGAAGACATCTATTTGAGATAGAAACCTGAAACACACTTAAACAACAATTGATATTAGTACAAATAACTAATATGTTTTGTAATCATCAAAACACACTAAAAACGGGTGATTGTAACCTTGGGCCAACAATCTCCCCCTTTTTGATGATGACAAAACATATGAGTTATTTAAACAAAAATGGAAGAAGAGCTTGGAAAGCTCCCCCTCAAACAATGCTATGTATATATCAAGAATATGAAAAGCTATGTAAACACACATAAAGCATTGAGAAATATCAACAAATAATTTTTGTCATAAAACTCAAAATAATGAACAAAATTATCTATCTTTTTCTCCCAAAACTCAAGTAAATAAACAAACTCAATAAGCAAACTTATTTCTTTTTCTCCCCCTTTTTGTCATACATCAAAAAAGGTTAAAAACAAAACAAACAAAACAAAATAGAAATATTTTTAAGAATCTATCATGCAAACATTCAACTCACCACAAATAAATGAAAATCTAGCATAATCTAGAGGTTTAGTAAAAATATCGGCAAGTTGAAAATCGGTAGAAACATAATCAATATCAATATCACCTTTCTCATAATGATCTCTAAGAAAGTGATACCTAATGTCAATGTGTTTGGTTTTACTATGTTGATTTGCATTCTTTGTCATGTGAATAGTACTAGTATTATCACAAAATAGTTTAACATGATCAAAGTGTAAATCATAGTCAAGGAGAGTATGTTTCATCCAAAGAACTTGTGCACAACAAGCTCCGGCTGCAACATACTCCGCCTCGGCGGTTGAAAGGGCTACCGAATTTTGCTTTTTGGAAGACCAAGATACAAGACAATTACCTAAGAATTGACATGTTCCACTTGTGCTCTTCCTATCTACCCTACAACCCGCATAGTCGGCATCCGAAAAACTCTTCATTTCAAATAATCCGGTCTTTGGATACCACAAACCCATTTCAATAGTGCCCTTAAGGTATCTAATTATGCGTTTAACCGCAATAATGTGAGATTCTTTAGGACAAGATTGAAAACGTGCACAAAGACAAACAGAAAACATAATATCCGGCCTACTAGCCGTCAAATACAATAAACTACCTATCATGCTTCTATAAAGTTTAATGTCTACACTTTTACCTTGTTCATCCTTGTCAAGCTTGGTAGTTGTTGCCATGGGAGTTTTGCTTACTTTAGATCCTTCAAGCCCGAACCTCTTGATTAGTTCCTTTGTGTACTTGGCTTGATTGATGAAGATCCCATCCTTCTTTTGCTTGATTTGGAGTCCAAGGAAATAGTTGAGCTCCCCCATCATAGACATTTTGAATTCATCCTTCATGCATGACTCAAAAGCTTGGCAAAGAGATTCATTAGTAGAACCAAAAATAATATCATCTACATAAATTTGCACAATAAGAATATCATTTTCTACATGTTTTGTAAACAAGGTTGTATCAATTTTACCTTTCTTAAAACCATTTGAAATCAAAAATGAAGAAAGTCTTTCATACCAAGCCCTAGGGGCTTGTTTTAAACCATAAAGAGCTTTATCTAATTTGAATACAAAATCCGGATGTGTAGGATCAACAAACCCGGGGGGTTGTTCAACATACACCTCCTCTTCAATAAAACCATTTAGAAAAGCACTTTTAACATCCATTTGAAACAATTTAAAATCTTTATATGAGGCAAATGCTAGTGTCATCCGTATGGCTTCAAGCCGTGCTACGGGTGCAAAGGTTTCTTCAAAATCGATTCCTTCGATTTGAGTGTAACCTTGGGCAACTAACCTAGCTTTATTCCTAACAACGTTACCCGATTCATCCAACTTGTTCTTAAAGATCCACTTAGTACCAATTGTTGGTCTATCGTGGGGCCTAGGAACAAGGTGCCAAACTTGGTTGAGCTCAAATTGATTGAGTTCCTCTTGCATAGCTAGCAACCAATATGAATCGGCCTCGGCTTCGAGGACGTTCTTGGGTTCAACATGAGAAATAAATGCATAATGTCCACAATAGTCATGAAGTTTAGAGCGAGTGGTTACCCCTTTAGATACTTCACCTATGACGAGGTCCTTGGGATGATGAGGATTGTATCTCCAACTTTTTGGAAGTTGTTGAGTAGGCTCCACGTCAATTGATTGAATTTCATGTCCTTGAGCCTCTTCTACTTTAGCTTCACTTCCTTCATCATCCTTTGGCTTGTCTCCCATAGTAGGTGTATCCTCCAAGGTCACTTTTTCCAAACCTTCATCCAAAGCATCTATTTCTACAACATTCTTAACAAACAAGTTAGATTCCTCAAACTTAACATGTATAGATTCCTCAATAGTCAATGATGACTTATTGAAGATTCTATAAGCCTTACTAGTACTAGAATAGCCCACAAATATAGCCTCATAAGATTTAGGATCAAATTTTCCTAAATTATCTTTTGTATTTAAAACAAAACATTTGCATCCAAAAATCTTGAAATATGAAACATTTGGTTTTCTAGAAAAGTACATTTCAAAAGAGGTTTTTGTAGTATTTTTACAGAAGAAAACACGATTTGATATATAGCATGATGTATTAACGGCCTCGGCCCACAAATAATGTGGTAGACCATATTCACTTAACATTGTCCTAGCCATCTCTTGCAAAGTTCGATTTTTCCGTTCAACTACTCCATTTTGTTGTGGAGTTCTAGGACAAGAAAGTTCATGCTTAATTCCATGTTCTTCACAAAAAGTGGTAAAGGGTTGGTTAATGAATTCACCTCCTCTATCACTTCTTATTCTTAAAATCGAAACATCTTTTTCTTTTTCAACTCTTTTCTTAAAAGTTTGGAAATACGAAAATGCTTGATTTTTGTGTTCAAGAAAGAAAACCCAAGTAAAACGAGAAAAGTTATCAACCAAAATAAATGCAAATCTATTCCCACTTAGACTTTTGGTTTGAGTAGGGCCAAATAAATCCATGTGGATTAACTCCAAAGGACGTGATGTCATGATATCCTTAATTGACTTGAAAGAAGACTTAGTTTGCTTCCCAAATTGACATGCGTCACAAACTCGGTCCTTTTCAAAATTCAAACAAGGAATACCTTTCACCATTTCCTTTGTGTTAAGCCTAGATATATGGTCAAAAGAAATATGGCCTAATCTTCTATGCCACAACCAAGAGTCATCATCGAGGGCCTTTAAACAAGTAATATTACAAGACATATTTAACATATCAATCATATAAACATTGCTTTCACGAAAACCGGAAAATACACAAGCATTGAAAATTCTATCAATTACTTTGCAAGCTATATTATCAAAAACTACATCAAAACCTTTATCACATAATTGACTAACACTCAAGAGGTTATGCTTGAGGCCATCAACTAAAACTACATTCTCAATTAAAGGGGATGTGCCGAGTTTTACATTACCAATACCGATGATTTTACCCTTGGCATCATCTCCGAAGGTGACGGTGCCACCTTCATGGTATCTTGATAGGGTTGCAAAGTTGTTGATGTCCCAAGTCATGTGCCTTGAGCAACCACTATCAAGATACCACAATCCTCTACGTCGTTGGGCTTTGGAAGGTACCTATATCATTTAACAAACTTGTTGACTTTGGTACCCAAACTTTCTTGGGTCCTTGAAAGTTAGTGTTTCTAACCCAAACATTATGAAAAGATGCACTTAGTCTATCATAGCAAAAATTGGCTAAGTGTCCTTTCCGCCCACAATGTGAACATGAGAACACTCTTCCATACATGAATGCATGATGTGTGTGTGAAGTGTGAGCATGCTTTGGGGGTTTGCCACGATGTAAAGGTTGTGTGGTATGAACATGAGCATGAGCATAGTGAACATTTTTCTTAGGGGCTTGTTTCTTAGGAAACATGGCCTCTAACTTCTTCTTATCAACCTCACAATTTTTCAAAACAATTCCTAATGAGTCAATTCTTTCTTTAAGCATGGTAATCTCATTAGAATCAACTAGTGGGGACTTGCCTTTACAAGAAATCTTATACTTGTCAAAATCTTTTTGAGTGAAATAAGAGTGGAAAGTAATTCATCTTTTTCTTTAGAAATAGTAGAGACTTGTAGATTAAGAGATTCATTTTCCTTTTTCATTTTTAAAAACTTTTTCTTTAAGAGATCATAATTGTGAGACAATTCTACAAAAGCTTCTCCTAGTTCATCCATGAAGAGTTCATCATTAAAAGGAGTGGAAGGGGTTACCTTGCTTGTGCTTTCATTAGCCATGAAGCACATGTTGGCGGTGTCGATCTCTTCTTCGGATTCGCTCTCGGAATCCCATGTTGCCTTCATAGCTTTCTTCTTGTAGGGCTTCTTGGATGTGGAGGGCTTCACTTTATCCGGACACTCCGCAACAATGTGTCCCGGCCTTTGGCAATTGAAGCAAATTATCTTTCTTTCTTCTTTGCCTCCTTGCCATCTCCTTCTTCCTTGAAATTTTGCCTTGTTGTACATCCTCCGGACGTTCTTCACAAGAAGTGAGAGCTCTTCGTCATCTTCTTCTTCATCGTCTTCGTCGGAGTGTGTGGATTGGCTTTTGAAGGCTATAGTCTTCTTCTTGGAAGGAGCCATGTCCTTCCTTGCTTTCCTCTCCATCTCATGGGTTTTGAGGTTCCCAATGAGACCTATTAGCTCCATCTCCTCTTTGTCATTGAGTTCCTTCAAGGTGGTTGCTTTGACTTCCCATGAAGGAGGAAGAGCCCGGATGATCTTTCTAACTCTTTGATCATTATCAATAGCATCACCTAGAGAAGAAAGTCCATTAGTGATCTTTGTAAATTTTGTAACCATATCATCTATGGTTTCATTCTCTTGCATGCAAAAGTTCTCATATTGGGACCGAAGAAGGTCAATCTTAGCCCTCTTCACTTGTGAGGTCCCTTCATGTGTAACTAGCAAATGTGTCCAAATTTCATATGCGGACTTGCAATGAATAACTCTAGCTATATCATCATCATTGAGGGCTTGAAGTAGTGCATAGTGAGCCCTAGCATTGGCATCAAATTCTTTGGTCTCAATTTCGGACCAAGTAGATTCATCACCGAGGGGTGCACTAAAGGGTTTGGTCACGGCCTTTGCAACTCGGCTACCTAGAGATTGCAAGAAAACGGTCATCTTAACCTTCCATATGGGAAAGTTAAGTCCATCAAACTTAGGGGGTGTCTTGATACCATCGGCCATCTTTACTAAGTGAGAGTGTATGAAAATATGAATGAAGTGATTAGCAAAATTAGGATCTCTCTAAGGTTGTTAAGCCAAATCCTAGAGTCCAAGCTCTGATACCAATTGAAATACACCTAGAGGGGGGGTGAATAGGTGTGATTGCTAATCTAATGATCCTTTTTAAAACTTAGTATGATGAGTGATGCAACGATCTCTCAAAACAAGACTAAGAGCCGAATACCCCGTGAGAGGTTCTGAACTCCTTCCTCCCAATTCCCCTTTAAATGGGTTAGAGGTGCGCAATGCAACCTTGTTGTATGAGGTTATGATCGATCAAGGCAAAATATGATGGATGAATGGTGAGATGCACACAATATGACACAAGTATTACAAGCTTGAAATAATAGCACAAATAAAGGAACAAGATCACAAGCAAGTAATGAAAGCAATATAGTGCAAGAGAAATTTAAAAACAAGAATGAACACAAGGCAATCGCAAACACAAGATGTTTGTTTCGAGGTTCGAGCCACCGCTCTACTCCCCGCCTTCACCTCCGTGAAGGGTTTCCACTATCCACCGAGGACGCCTTACAATTTGGTCTACCGAAGACCCAAGCACCAAGCTTCACAACTTACAAGGACCTCTACCGAAGAGGTTGCTCCACAAGAAAAAGGATTACAAGAACAAGAGTGATCACAAACAAGATCACTAAACTCTTTCTCAAACTCTTTTACAATCTCTCACTCTTTTACAACTTCACTATAGAATGAGTAAGGGATTTTTGGCTCTATGAAGTGTAGTGAGAAAACTTCAGTTGTAGAGTGATATTAGCAATCAAACACAACTGAAAAACATGCTCAAAAGAATTTGGAATGAAAGCTTTAAAACACTTTTTCTCTTCTCTTTGAAAACAATGAAAACTAGAGGATTTTTCTTGGTAAGTAATGAGGACCTATTTTCCCTCTATTTATAAGGAGAGAATAGGTTAAAAACAATTTCTTTACACCTAATTTGACCTGAAAAAGCTCTCCAACAACTCTCAAAAAGTCTGTTAAAACAGAAAATAAAAACAGATTTCAGAATTGGCCCAAAGAGGAAAGAGCCGTTGGGCTCTTGCAGGCGTAGCGGTCGACCGGCCGGTCGACCGTTTGCCTTGTTGGCAAAGAGCCGTTCAGCTCCGGTCGACCGCTCGGTCGACCGTTTCCTTCAAAGGAAACACAGTTTCCTTAATGCGGTCGACCGGGCGGTCGACCCAAACAAACCGAGAGCAGACCAGCTCTCAGACGGTCGACCGGTCCGATCGACCGTCAGACGTGTACAGACGTGCACGCCCAGGCACAAAGGCCGGTCAACCTGAAACAGGAAAAACTGGCAGTTTTTGAAGTTGGAAAATTTTTGTAAAAATATTTTAAAATACTTACAGCTAAGTATTATGCAAGAAATAGTCCATACACATGTTTTAAACAAGATATTCAAAATGTAACAAGTTGGATACATGTATATATAAACTAAGGCATAAAACTTAGAAACAAACGTTTTTAAAACATAGAATTTGTAAAGAATAATGTGTGTGTGTATCCTAGAGCCAAATATCCTACACTCAAACTTTAACATTCTATTCTTACAATGTTCTAGGGACTTCAAGGCTTCAAGAGGGGCTATCTCCACATGATCTTCAATTTTGCATCTTGAGCCCAAATTGAGTTGTCTTGAGTCCAAAGCACCTTCCTTTAGGGAAGAAGACATCTATTTGAGATAGAAACCTGAAACACACTTAAACAACAATTAATATTAGTACAAATAACTAATATGTTTTGTAATCATCAAAACACACTAAAAACGGGTGATTGTAACCTTGGGCCAACAGGTCGATCACCACAAGAGAAAGAACAAGAAAGTGTGCGGGAGAGGGAGAGCAAAAGCGAGGGTGAGAGAGAGAAAGAAAACCAGAGAGAGGAAGAGAGTTGGAATGAATTTTTTTCTCTCCCCAAGAATCCTCTACACACTTCTCCATCTTTTTTCTTTTTCTTTTTTCAAATAAATGGATATATACATATACAATTAGAATTAAAATCAATACTTGGTATGTATACCAGTATTTCATGAAATATACATTCATATATTTTCGCATATTCCTCTAAAGTCCAATACTCAAAACAAATTAATTACAAAAATGAGTTACAATTATCCAATTTATTTCACTTCAATTTTTTTCCAAATGAAGTTCTGAATTTCATTTCACACAAAATGATTAATTTAATTATCATAAAAATTTCTAAAAAAATCACATGAATCCAATAACAAAATTTTTAATCCAGGATTTTAATAACCCAGGTGTTTCAGTTCATCTAGGAGACTGTGCCCATTTGAGTCGGGAAAGTATTTCTCTTTAAGTTTGTTCTTCATCTCTTACAAAGTCTTTATGAGAACCATATTCCTTACACAATCTCTCTCTGTCAAGATCCAGTAAACTCTCGTGGATCCTGTAAGTTGCATTCTAGAGAGCCAGACTTTATGTTCCTCAGATATCCTATACCAGTCAAAATAGTAGACTATATCAGCTAACTAATCGCTAAAAATCCTAGGATCATGGACACCGTTAAATGTGAGAGTATCTACCTTAATCCCACGGACATTTTCATCATCATCATCCTTAGGCATGTGGTTACTCTCATACGTCCTTCAATCATTGCGGTTCTCTCTATTGGCTCTACGGTCGCCTCTTGTTTCCTTATTAAAATTGTTCTCTAACCTCTCTATCTTAAGTTGGTCATCTTGTATCTCAAGTTTAATGGACTGCACCTCCCTAAATAAAAAGTCAAATTTCTCATTTAATTGGTTGGTTTTTCTTCCATGTCTGATTGGTTGGGATTACATCTCTTACCACTGCGCAGGAGCATGCACCAATATGAAACACATATGTAAATCAATCAAATACACAGATGCACAATACCTTAGGTGTCAACTAAATGTGTGCACTAAATGATCAAACGAAAAAATTTCTAATGGTTCCTAAAATGTAGTGAATAGATCCTAAATGTGATATGCAGACAAACAGCAAAAAAAAATAATTTGCAACTATAACTATCAATTTACACAGCTACACAAAAGATAGGAAAGAAATAAGGTAAAGTGTAAGGTTAGGTTAGAGCGTACCCAGAGGCGCTTGAGAAAGCACCGATACAGATTAATGGCTCCAAATAAGATCTTGTAGAGACCGGTTTTGCTACCCAAAAACTGTGAAATCTCCCAAACGACTTTGGGACTCGGCTACGGATCCAACATTTCAGACAGAACTCGAATCAGACTCCGAATGGGCCTAAAACAAGCTCTGAAATGCGGTTGTGTCTGCAGTGAACAGTATCGGCTCAGATAAGCCGATGATGTTAGCACGACTAAGTTGACATCAGCGACGACTCGATGACATTAGCTATGTCACCAGTGATCGGTGGCTCGATTCGGCTCAGTGACGGCTCTGGTTGGCTCAAATTTGCGTTGTCTGTTTGGGTTGGCTCGGGTCGACTTGGGCGGACTCTGGGCTGGGCCTACTGCTGCATTGGGCTCGAGTTAGACCCAAATGAGAACGGGTCTACGTTAAACCCATTAGGGGTCAGATCGGGTCTGAGGTCAAATTCGATATCACCTATCTGATCTCGACGCTACTGGTGTAGAAGCAAGGAGCAGCTGGGTGATGACGATGGCGACTGTGACGAGGAGGAGGAGGATGGAATCCACTCCGATTGGCAATGGAGATGAAGTGATCTAGTGATGAGAAAAGTCTGGAGATGAGCGACAATGACGGTGATGGCAGCGGCGAGTGCTGCTGTTGTTAACGATGATCGGCGATGATGAACGGACGAACCTGGCGATGGCAATGGTTGTAGAGGGCGTCGATGGCGACAATGATGGTTGCAGACTTCGAAGAGGATGCTGATGGTGCCTCCGATGAGGTGATGACGGCGAGTTCTGATGCCCCTGGCGAGGTCGTGGAAGTCTTGGTTAGGTGTTGAAGGATCTGATCTCTCGTCAGTCATCAAAAGCTAAAGGCGAAGGTGATGGAGACGATGATTGACGACATCGGCAAGGTCGTCGGAGGGAGATGGGGTCGTCGGTTAAAAATATTAAGACAATTTAAACTCATTATCGTAGACCCATGTGTTCCTATCACCGAGTAGAATATTACTTCTCACGTTTTGGAGGCTTTTCTCTAATTGCTAGTTGCTAATTGCTCTTGTCTACCCTAGACTTTCTTCTTAAACTAAACTTCATTTTTTTTTTTAATGCAAACTAAAGAACGAGGAAAACAATAATGTTTTATTCGTATAATAATTGAAAGAGAATAATAAAATCACAATACTTCTTTAATTCTACTAGCATGTCTATTGAAGAGATGAACACAATAGGCTGCCCATGAATGACATCATTAACATATTTATGTAAACTCTGATTATTTGTCTCTTGAGTCGTTAACCCTGGATTATAAATACTTCTTTTTTTGTTGAAAAAATATTATTAAAGTGGTAATAATGATGTTCCGATTGGCAGTTTGATTAAGAATGGCAGGTGTAATCTTCTGGCTATCCAAATCTTATTTGATCAAGAACCACTCAGATTTTATCAATTCTCTTTTCATGAACTTTTCCGCAGGATATAATTGGGTGGGGAGTGATAGGTTCTGAAAGGGTGATTATTGCGGAGGTGTTAATATTTTATCGTCGATATAAAGGGTTCAACGACTAACAAGATAAGATGGTTATGAAAGACCATTGCTAACATGTGAATACATTTTTTCTCGTGGCAATTGTTTTGGGATAAATTGTTGATTTGTTTAAAAACCAGTGAAATGGAGGTGTAATGTATAAGATATTTGTTTCTTATGCGGACAGATTGGTGAGACTGATTTGCGTGTTTTAATCATTTATCAAATTGCAAGGGATTTTGGGGACAAGTTTGGCATCGACTTAGTTGGACAGTGAGCTACAATTTATTTATATTTGGCCATATCTCTTAAATAAAAGCGTGGAGATGAGGCTCGCTGGAAGGTAGTACTAGTGTTGTATATATGTATTATCGTTAATCTGTAAGCAAATGAATGATGTGATGATTTTTGATAAAACGCCAAATCCTTCTGTGGTTCTTTTGCACACACTCTCGCAAGCTAAAAATATTTCGTGTATTGATGCGAAGTGTGATTCTTTCCTTCCTAGAGTCATCTAGGGTGATCTTCCCCAACATTCTGTACCATATAACAAAGCTAGCCTAATAGCAATCTGATAAAACTTTCCCTTCAGCCATAACAGAATGTTACGATCACATAAAACTCTTGTTGCACTCCTCCATTTCAATCAGCCGGCTTGGATGCTACAGTTGACGTCACTATCGATCTCCCCATCCTTTTGGATAATAGAACTTAAGTACTTATAAAATGACTACTCGTCGGTATTTTTTGTCCATATAGTCTCACAATACTATAATCTCGGATTCCCTGTTTACTAAATTTATACTCCATATACTCTGTCTTGGCCCTACTTAATTTAAAACCTCAAGATTCTAGAGTTTGCCTCCATAACTCCAATTTGACATTATCCCAACTCTCGTCTCATCGACTAGGACAATGTCATCAGCAAATAGCATACACCATGGTATCTCATCCTGAATAGCTCTAGTAAGCTCATCCATCACTATGGCAAATAAAAATGAACCAATGCAGATTCTTGATGCAATCCAATTGTGATAGAAAAATCACTTGTTATGCCTCCATAAGTTCTGACATTTGCCACTACTTCATTGTACATATCCTTAATTATGTCAATATATTTGATGGGGACTCCCTTTTTCATCAATGTCCACCATAATACCTCTCTTGGCATCTTATCATAAGCTTTTTTAAAATAAATAAAGACTATATACAAATTTCTCTTCTTCTCTCGACATCGCTCTATAAGTTGACGAAGAAAATGAATAGCCTCTGTCGTCGATCGCCCCAGCAAGAACCCAAATGGTTCTCTGATATTGTAACATTCTGCCTTAGCTTGAGTTCAATTGCCCTTTCTCAAAACTTCATGGTGTGACACATGAGTTTTATTCCACGATAGTTTGAACAACTATGTATATCACCTTTGTTCTTATAGAGAGCTACTAAGGTACTCTTCCTCTACTCATTGGGCATCTTTTTAGTTAGCCAGATCATGTTAAAGAGGTTTGTCAGCCATCTCAAGCCCACCTCTCCTAAGCATCTTCATACCTCAATAGGAATTCAATCCGGGCCAACAACTTTCCTTGACTTCATCCTCTTCAAGGCCTCTTTAACTTCAGATTCGCTAATTATTCGCATATAATTATAGTTCATATCCTGAAACTGAATGATAAGGTTATCCAAGTCTTGAGTAGAACTACCATTGAACAATTTGTCAAAATACTTTATCCATCTTTTTTTGATTTTTTCATCTTGACTAAAACCTTCTGATCCTCATCTTTGACATACCTCACGATACATAAGTCTCTAATCTTTTTCTCTTTTATTCGAGCAATTCTACATATATCCTTTTCAACCTCTTTGGTGTCCAATTTCTCATACACTTCTTTGTACACTTTAACTCTTACATTATGAACAGCTTTCTTAGCCTCTTTCTTGGCTAGCTTATACCTCTCAAAACTCTCTCCATCACAATTTTTCTTCAAATCTCTATAAGAGTCTCGTTTGATCTTAATGGTAGCTTTTACCTCTTCATTCCATCATGATGTGTCCTTACATGGCGGAGCACCACCCCGTGACTCATCAAGTACATCTTTAGCTACTCTTTTAATGCAGCTAGCAATTTTATTCCATGTTGCATTGGGATCATCTTGAGCTTTCCAACCTGCTTCATGTACTACTCGATCTACAAAAACTTCTTAGTTACTTTCTTTTAGCCGCCACCACTTAATCTTAATATCTAACTTACATTTAATCTTTCTAAATCTCCTTCTAATCCGGACATCTAAAATTAAGAGTTTATGTTGGGTTACTACACTCTCACCCGGTACTACCTTACAATCCATACAACAACCTCCATCTACTTTTTTAGTTAAAAAGAAATCTATTTGGCTCGCACTTGATCCACTTCTAAAAATGATCAAGTTGAGACTCTCTCTTCCTAAATCAAGTATTCACTAAGATCAAATTATATGACAATGCAAAATTTAGAATCGAGTTACCTGATTCTTTTTTTCCCAAAATTAAATCCTCCATGTACACTATCAAACCCATAATGACTAGTTCCTACGTGCCCATTGAGGTCACCGCCTATGAAAATTTTTCTCTAATGGGTATGCCTTGCACAATCTCATCTAAATCCTCCCAAAATTGACGCTTACTTGACTCATCAAGTCCTACTTGTGGTGTATAGACACTAATAACATTAAAAATCTTCCTACCTAAAATAAGTTTAACTAGTAAAATCCTATCACCCTTTCTCCTAACCTCCACTACATCCGCAAGCAATTGTTTATCTATGATTACACCCATCCCATTGCGATTTATATCTCTACCAGTATACCAAAGTTTATAACCCCAAGACTCTATAATTCTAGCTTTATCATCTACCCACTTAGTTTTCTCCACACACAAAATACTAACATTCTGTCTAAACATAGCATCAACTAACTCTGCTAATTTACCTATAAGAGAACCTATGTTTCATGATGCTAACCTAATCTTATATTCATGAGCTAACTTTTTTACCCTCACCCGCTCAGAAAAGTGTGAGAACCCTTACTCATTTGACACCACATCCGGGCGACGATGTGGCGCGTCATTTCTGGACAATGACCTAGCAACCCTTGCCCATTTTTCACTACACCCGGGCTCCGATGTAGCGCGTCACTCAGTAGGGAACGCCCTAACAAGATTTAGTTCTTGGTTCATGTTCATAATATGTGATAATATTTTACGGCTGTTACAGGCCTACCACAACCCTCCTCTTTTATCCTGACTTGAGACAGACAGTGAACGGTGTACTGGCGGAGTTAAATAATAAGAAAAGAATGAAACATGAAATTTGAACTTTTTCCGTGAACACAAGATCTGATCATCACAATTGATTCTTTTGATTTATTTTTTTCCCCTTTATATAATTCCCAACAAGATTTTTGATGTCTCCCCCCCTGCATTGCTGATTAAGCGTTCATTACATTTCATGCCTAGAGCGTGTGCCTTTGTTTCCTACTGGTGCCCGTATGGATTGCTGCTGGGGGCAACCAGGAAAGGCTGTTCAGTGTTGGTCACAAGACAGCTTATCCTCGCCGGACATCCCCGTCCCCAGCTGGGTTCCTCTCTTGCTTCAACCATAAACTAAAAATTTGATCCTTCGGTTAAGTAAATTTCTGCTTTTGCGAGAAGAATAAACGGAACAAATTACTTTCAACTTCTTTTCTACAATCTCAATGGTTGTTTTGTGTTTTATTAAGTTCTAGACTTGAGAATTTCCCAATATGTCGTTATATCATTAGATCTGATCTCAATGACCTTTAGAGCATGACTGGAATTTGGTTGTGGATAAAGGGCACAAGAAATAATTTTCATACCCGCATGTCCCTTACATATTAGCATATTCAATACTAAACCTAGTGGACCCCCTGACTGACACAAATATCAAGTATTACTATTGTTGGGTATGCCAATGAATAAGTCAAAAGATGAGCATGAAAAATATCACTTAAAGAACATGAAGACACTTCAATATCCATGTACTATATCTTAATTTGATGTATTTCAAAAATATTTTACTCAAATGACGGAAAATATAAGCGATCACGGTCCCCCATGATTTCTGCAACCCTAAGATCTAACACAACATGAAACACACAAGATGAACAAAACCGAGCAAAGGACAAAATATATTTGATTTGGTTAAGTCCAGCTTACTCCATGAAACATTACAAGAGACATTTATCTATAATACTGAGAACTATAAATTACAAGAAAATCATTTATTTATCTATCTAAAATTTCATGATCGCCCTTACCATATAACTCTTATATCCTTTAATTCTCTCTTTTTTATTCTTAATTTATAGCAAAACTCAAATGTGGGTGTAGAAACATAAATGTTGTTGCTAGATAACTAAGTAGTCAAGTAATACATAGGAGTTTGCCCATACGTCTAGGTACTTTCATTACCATTGTTGTATAATAATAGAGATATCACGCGTCCAAACAAAATCTGACGTAGTAGAGGGGAAACACTAGCTATAATGTTCGCATTATGGCCAGCTCCACAAAGACAAGAGTATATGGATAGAAATCTTTAATAGTGGATGTTGGAAATAAACGTTTTCAATTTAACTTTGGCTTATTTCTAAATACCACATTAAACTTTCAGGTCCTCCAAAAAGAAAAGGGAGAAAAAAAACCTAAACTTCAATAATCCCAACATACCCTCTAAACTATCCCTAAAAATCCTAGAAAACCCTCTTCTGTGAGCTGGCCATTTGGAAGGTGGTACGTGTTTCTCACGTGCATTTTAAAGACAGTTTTACCCTTACTTAGCCCGTGTCTTGCACGGACTTTAATGTTTTAAGTTGAATCCTAATTTAATTAGCCCGTGTCTTGCACGGACTTTAATGTTTTAAGTTGAATCCTAAATAAATCTTATTTAAATCCTAATTAGATCTTAATTAAATCTTAGTTAAATCCTAATTAAATCACAGTTAAATCCTAACTAAACCTTAGTTAAATCCTAATTAAATCTTAGTTAAATCTTAATTATACCCTTATATTTAAATCCTAATTAAATACCTCGCCATCGCCCGCCGGCTAGACCCACCGTCCTCACCATCCTCGGCGCCATCGTCCTCGCATCTTGTGGGGGGAGAGAGAGAATAGGAGGGGACGAGAGGGGGAGGAAGAAAGGGAGGAGAAGGAAAGAGGAGAGGGGGGAGGAGAGGAGAGAGGGGTTGCCGACGGGAGAAAGGGGAGGAGATGGAAGGAGGAGAGGGGAAGGGGGAGGGGGCAGCGCAACGCCGCGCCACCGGATCTAGGGGAGGGGAGGGGAGAAGAAGAGGGAAGGGTCAGGGCATGATCACCACTGGATTTAGGGGAGGCGAGGGGGAGGAAGAGGATAGGGGAGGAGGGCAGGAGTAGATTTTAGTAAATTTTAAAAAAAATTAAGGGTATAATAGTAATTTTATTTTTAAAGAGTTTGTTTTAACTGTTTGATGGCCAGGGGTAAATAGGTCATTTCACATGCCCGTTAACGATGTACAGGGGAAATTGGGAAACATATGTAGGGGTATTTTGGGATTATTGAAGTTTAGGGGTATTTTGAGAAAACCCTAAAAGTTTAATATGGTATTTAGAAAACAAGCCTTTTACTTTCCTTTAATTCACTGTTGCAACTGCATAACACACACATATGACTTTTTTTTTGAGGGTATAAAATGCACAGACGCTAGAAGGGCAATTTTTTAAAAAAAATTCACTTTTTGAATTTAATTACAAAAAGAAATCCCTTTGAAATTTAATTATAAGGATCGTCCTCTGACAGGCCACATCAGTGTTAAGTGGTTTTGTCTCGCCTGGTGGCACTGTGACCGTGAGATGGCAATTTTTTGATCCGGGTTTGATGAATCCAAATGTAAGCTAAACATAAATAACAGGTCTTGGCTTGACAAACTCAGACGTAAAATTATACACAATTTTAGGTTCGAGTTTGGTGAACTCAGACCTTAAATTTAGTGAATTGGGTCTAGGTTTGTCAAATCCAGACATAACATTAATGTTAAATGTGTCCGAGTTTGAGAGAAAAATTGAACCTGGTCCAAAGACTAGACCAACTAGCTTTTTATCCCTGAACTCAACGGGCTGACATCTGACTTGGTGAACCCGCACTTAAGAGTTTATTCACAGGTCTCACTATCCAAGGTAAGTAATAAAATTTTTCACCTAAGTTGACTTGATTTTACTGTCATTTTGTAGTCTCTCTCTCTCTCTCTCTCTCTCTCTCTCGCCCCCCCCTCCCCCCTAACCTGATCCCGCTCCCGACATGATGAATAATGTGATATTTTTGGATATATGATGTTGTGATGTCAGATACTAGTAATATTGTGATATGTATGAAGGTGTGATATGTGTTTGTTTATCTACTCGGTGATTTTTGTCGTATTCTTGTGATATAATTTGTAGGTGATATGCGTTTTGCAAGAGTTTGAAAATATGGATTCATAATTTGTAGGTGATATGTGTTATTCTTTAAGAAGTTGAAAATGTGGATCGATATAATTTGTGAGCAAAATTTGTCATGAGTCATATTTTAAAAAATGAAAAGATCGAGTCTCTGGTCCGAGTTCTACAAGCCCGGACCTAAATTAGAGAAAAAGAAGGGTTTAGTCTTGGTCCAGATTTGTGAAACTTGGACATAAAACAGAGAAGAAGACGTTCAGCCTCAGGACCGGGTACAACAAACCCAAAAAAAAAAATAGAGTAATTTTAGGTCCGAGTTTGTCAAACTCAGACTAAAAAATTACTACCACGTGTCACCCAGCGCCACGAGGACGAGACGAAACCGTTCAACAACTACATGACATGTTAAAGGTCGATTCTTATAATTAAATTTCAAAGAGGTCTTTTCTTGAAATTAAATTCATAAAAAAAAAAATAAATTGCCCATGCGAGAAAATGCTAGGAAAAAAATTAAATAAGTTTGAAAAAGTGGAAAGAGACCAAAGAGTTTGAAACGGTGAACATTGGACCTTGGGCTACTAGCATTGAGCCAAGCAAAAACAAATGATGACAAGGCAAGGACCCCTGAGGTGAGAACACAAATAGTGACGTGAGAAGAGTGGGGCTTGTCTTGAGGCTTCAGCCAAAAGGGCCGAAACAGAAAGGAGACCCACAAATTTTTAAGATGAGCCAAATTCATCCCTGAACTCTTTTTGATTCGAGCAAAGTGTATATTTGAGTACTAACATATAAATTGTTTAAATGAATATATGATAAAATATTTAAAAGTAGTTCTCAATCATAGATTTTCTATTTGACTACTTTATAAATTGTGTGTTAATTTGCATAGAGTCCCTTATATTCTATCTTGAAGATAATGTAAATATTCAAATAGATACCTATCCAGTAAAATACTCGCAATAGTGCTCAATAGTACGATCTCGCAATAATGTGACTTTGTAGTTTAATTCAAAAAGTCGCTTATCATCGTTAAAAAAAAAAGAAAAAGAAAAAAAAAAAAATCAAACTCACGACATTCCATGAAGAAAAGAAGTGTCATACCCACCTAAACTACCAATTATCATGTACATCTAATGTCAAAGAAATGGTGGGTGATTTGTATCAACATCCAAAATCTCTATGTTTCAATTAGAGACATGTTTGAATATGTGAACTTGCTACCAATATGGCTGTCACAAACTATGCCCACTCTCCTCGAGTTCCTCTCTTTCCTCCTATTCACGCACACAAGCGAGAACAAACCTCCTTCAAACACAATTTAATCATGTCCGTACAAACTAACAACTCTAATTTCTTTTCTTTTCCCTTTTCTTTTTGGTTTTTTTGGGAGAAATCAATCAGTGAGAACCAAATCTGTCAGTTAACCTAAGCTTGAAAACACTTTTTTTTTGGCAGAGATTGGTTCAGTGTTAGTAGTACTGACTACTGAGTACTTTTGTTCCTGTGTAAATTGTAGCAAGTTGAGTGGTGGTCCTGGAAACAAAACTAGCAGAAAACTGGAGAGGTAAAAGGAGGATCAACAACAGTGAAGACGAAGGAGGAGACGACAGTAAAACTGAATCTAGTCGGAGCCGCTGCTGGTCACATGTTTCTCGAATGACAGCGTGCCCCAGCTTGCTTTCATTCAAGGCTAGCCTTCACGAAACTTCTACCAAACTCTGTATGCTGTGAGTGGACCTTCACAAACCCCGCTCTGCTACTTGAGTCTAGTAAACTCTGTAAGCCATGAAGTTAAGTCATTGCATTGCTTGTCCTTGCAAATTAATTTGAAAAATCTCGTCTCCACTGAGGGTGGAAAGATTCAAACTCACAGCCTTCTCCAACTATACTCAAGTCATGAAGTTTGTACCCAAATTATTAGAGGCTTAATGACAGGTGCACAGCTTCTCGTAAAACTGTCAAAATTTTCAAGTCTGTCTTCATTGCTGGCACCATCTTAATAGAAAATGGTTAAAAAAAAGGCTTAGTTGATAACAATGATTCTTATATTAACCTAGCCTAGATTGTTGGAAAAGCAAGATTAAGGAGAAACATTACCAAGGATTGGCCAGTGTGAACAAATTCAGCGGTAGCAGTAAAACACTAGCACCACAAGCCAGGAATTTAAAGCAATTCATGGACAAGAAGTTAGAACAGTTAATGATCAATCAGAGAGTCCTGGAAGTGTCCCTTACCTGTTCAGGTTCCAGTGAGTAGGTGATCTTAGGTTGTTGGACTGATATGATCAACTAATTGGCTAGGGTTTTAATCAGTGCACTGAACCTTTTAAATGATGTAATATCTATTTCCAGAAAAGGACCAGGCCATCTCTGAAGTAACATTCATTGCACTGTCTCAACTTTGTTGGGCTACCTTATTGGCTAAATATTGCTAGGGAAAACAGGAATCACAAAAAAGGGTCCCAAGTCCATCTCTAGATGCAGGGCCGGTTCTGAGATTTAAGGGGCCCTGTGCGAAAAATGAACAAAGAGTTAGGGATGGCAATTGGGTCGGTCGGGTTTAATTGGGTCAGGTCTTATACGGGTCGACCCATAATCGGGTCCGGTCAACCCGACCCGATTATTTATACGGGTCAAAAATTCAAACTCAAACCCGACCAGGTATTTTGTGGGTAACAAATGCTTGACTCTCAAATGAGTCAAAGTTCTATACTATTGAAACATAAGAAAATAATCATTAAACTATGCATGTGAGATGGTAAAATCATATATTTTTAGTGTAATTAAGACTGCGACCTTGGTCGCAGTCCTCAGAACAAGACTGTGACCTTGGTCGCAGTCCTCAAAAAAGACTGCGACCATGGTAGCAGTCCTCAGAAAAGACTGTGACCTTGGTCGCAGTCCTTAGAAAAGACTGCGACCATGGCAGCAGTCTTCATAAAAACACTGCGACTTAATCATAGTCCTCATAAAAAACTGCGATCATGGTACCAGCACTCAAAATTGTGGTTAAAATTCAGCCTCATTGTGCCAGCTGAGAGTCTCTCTCAGCTGGCGGCTGAGTCTCCGAATTATCCCCATACACAGAGCCTTTTTTTATATACTTATAAAAAATATCAATCAACACTAGCGTCAAAAAGTATCATCGAAAAATTGTCCTCCTCGCATTTTTAGCTGCAAATTCACTAACTAAGTCTTTAACATCAATTTTATCTATAAAATCATTTTCAATAGATATCAAAGCTAGTCCATTTAGTCTTTCTTGTGACATGGTCGATCTCAGATAAGATTTTAATAATTTTAATTTTGAAAAACTTCTTTCTGCAGACGCGACTGTAACAGGTATAGTCAATAATATTTTATAAGCAATACATGCATTTGGAAAACAATTTCGTATTTTTAAGAAATTCACTATATCAATAGTCGTCTTTGTTTCTTTTGGTAAAACCTCTCGTAAGATTTTTAGTTCTCCAAATAAATCTTTCCCATCAAGATCAGAAAACATTTCATGCTTTAAAATAATTTCAAGATGATCACAGCAATCTTTCAAATGATTATCGTCCAATGAATTTAACTTCTCTGAACCAAACAAAAATCCAAAAATATCTTCATATGTTTTATATTGCTCAAATCTTTTCTTAAGTGAACCAATAGCTTGATCTACAATATATAAGAAATAATTTATTCTAAAAGATTCTTCAACTGATTGCGTTGTCTCTTCATTAACATTCTCGTCAAAATGTCTTTTTCTACGAATTTGACGTTTTACTTGAAATACGGGATCAATTTCCATTTCAATAGCAATTTCTTTAGCAGTAATAATAGCTTGCGTGAACCCAATTTCTCTATAGTTCTCAAAAAAACTAATCAACTCTTTTACTTGATCTATCGCCATATCAATAAGCATATCTTTAGATTGTAAAGATTTGCTAACTAAATTAATAGTGAACAATATCTCATACCAAATAATCATGCCTAATAAAAATTCAAAATTTCCAAGTTCATGTGTTGCTAAAGAATCAGCTTCACTTCTTATTTTGGAGTCATTATCAGTTTCTGCTAACTGAAGTAAAGCTTCTCTTATTTCAAGTACTTGAAATCTAATTGCTTTAACGCTTTCGACGTGACTTTCCCAACGTGTCGCCGACAATGGCTTCATAGTTAAACCTTTTACATTGTTTATTAAAATTTGCCATCGCTTTGTAGAGTGAGAAAATAATGTATAAATACGTTGTACCACTCCAAAAAAATCTTTTGCTTTACCACAACAATTTGCAATATCACAAAGTGTTAAATTAAGACTATGACAACCACAAGGTGTATACAATGCTCTAGGATTTATATCAAGTAATTTTTTTTGTACACCTTGATTTCTCCCTCTCATATTAGACCCATTATTGTATTCTTGACCTCGTACATCATCAATATCAAGATTAAGAGTTTTTAGCACATCTTGCAATTCTTTAAAAAGTCCTTGTCCGGATGTATCATTAACTTTTAAAAATTCTATAAAAAATTCTTCTATTTTATCGGGTTTGTAAAAACATCGACACATCATAATATTAAAGTCATTTGTTCTTGATGACTTGCATCCGGAGTACAATCAAGTATTACTGAAAAATATTTAGCTTTTTTAATTTTTTGAATTATTGCACTTTTGATTTTAGAAGCTAACATATTTATCAATTCATTTTGGATGTTATGACCAAGATAATGATAATGAATTTCATCATGGTCAATACGTCGAACGTTTTCTTTCATTACTGAATCCCACTCTGCAATCATTTCAATTAGGCCTAAAAAATTTCCATTATTATTTTGATAAATTCTCTCATTTGTTCCTCGAAATGCCAAGTTATGTTTAGCAAGATATTTCACAACAGAAATTATTCTTTGTGATACTTTTTTCCAATGTTCCTTCTCTTTATTAATTTGCTCTTGAATATATTTATCGATTGTTTCATTTTTCTTTAATCTTATGCGTAAATCTAGCCAAGTGCTCATGTTAGTGATGTGCTCATGAGTTGTTTCATGTTCTTTAAGCCTAGAACTAAGATGTATTCAATCATTAAATCCTTCATTTACTAACTGACTTTTTTGGAAACCATTTTAAATAATTTACAACAGAAACAAAATACTTTATCGATATCTTTTGAATAAACTAACCATTCCCTATCATGTTTCTCTCCATTCGATAAATGTCGAGTGTAAAATGTCGAAGAGAAACATCTTCCTAATTTATCTTTGGGACCTTTTTTTGGACTAATATGTCTCTTATAGGACCATTTTCCTTCCACTAATAGATCTCTAGAATTTGTGTGAAGATTAGCCCAAGTTCTTGGATCATAAATATTCAAATTCATGAGAATGAACTGTTCTGGTTGTTCATTGCATAAAATATTTTCATTCACATTCTCATTCTCATTCACATTCTCATTCTCATTTTCATTCACATTCTGTCCTAAATCATTAACATTTTCATTCTCAGTCTAATTCTGGCCTAAATCATTAATGTTTTCATTTTCAGTTGTATATGTCTCAAGTTATTTGACCACCGTGGGAACACCACATAAAGTTTATATCCGTACCAACAAATTCACTGAAAACCAAATAAAATATTTGAAGATTTGATGTTTATGATTGATTTTGTGGTAGCCTTTCACATCAATATAGCTGACAAGAACTACTTTTCTCAACTAACTAATTATTGCAGGGTCTTGCCACAGCAAAAGTTAAGGTGAGCATTAGAGAGACCCTTCTCCACTAGCCAAAAAAAAAAAAGAGAAGCATCTTTCATTGAGCATGCCCATGGATAATTTGAAGCTTTACGAGAATTAACCAAACATGAGATATAACTAAAAGCAGAAAAAACATCATTAACACAATTTTATAAAGCTCAAAAAGTTAAATGCATTAATAGAAAATATTGATCTGGCAATCTTCTTCGCTACCTCCAATATATTGCTTATAATTTTAATATTGCAGATTAGGGAAGCTGAGGATCCTCAGGGCCAATTCACACTTTCTCAGAAGAAGCCCAAACAACAACAATCAGTATTAACTCACCTCACGTGCAAATGGTCCAATTCCTTCTCATTCATCCAATCAACCCCCAACACAACCCAACAAACCCCCACCCCCACCCCACCACACACACACACACACACACACACACACATAATGGGAATTCTATCATTATCACATCATGTGAATGGGACCTCAGAGCTCCAACACCTTAGGTTACTAGAAATCCATAATTGAGCTCAACATCCATTTCACCTGTGTTCTTCTGACTTCAATACTCAAGACTTGTGATCCGAGGTGAATGCAAAGACTGTTTGTTCAAAAACCAAGGTCACCAAACTACTGTAAGTAGACTTAATCCTAGCCCATTAACTTGATAAGACCTAATAAACCAAATTCTTCAGTTTCTACCATTTATTATGAAACGAAATCCATGTGGCGTACAAACACTTCAGACTAAACCCTCCAGAAAACAATGGGTTTTTATACCTGGTGCATCCATTTAATTGATCAGGTTCAAACTTCGGAATCCTTCACCATTCTATGAATAATTCCTATTCCATGAGATCTAAGCGATATTTGATGCCCACTTTCAGACTCAAAACAGAATAGAAAAAACATATTGTCATAGATTTAGAAAACGATAAATTCATCAAACTATGAGATAATTCAAAATGTGATTGGGTGGAATAGCAACAAGCTGAGACTCATTAAATTTCAAGGAAACAGAAACATACCAAATGAGACAGTTGGATACTGGGTGTCAGATTCCAGAAACAACGAATTTGCAAACTTGAAACAGCTTGTCCTGGGTAAACAAGGTGAACTAAGCAGAACTATATTATATCTTCAATCAATAACCAAAGAAAAGCGGTAGAAAATGCTTTAATAGTCATTTACTTGCGTGCGGAGGAGGCAGGCCTAAAACAATCCAAGAAAACTTAAAAAGCGCGGAAGCCTATACCTTAGAAATAAGGCTGCATTAAATTAAATAATGATTCTACGTCATGACAAAGGGGGAAAAAAAAAAGAAAAAGAAAAGACATACATCGTTATTATGCTTGAAAACAATGGTGGGGAAAAAAGAAGAGCAAAAGTAAGGGAAAACAATATGCCACAGAAAAAGTCAATATATTGGAGCATGCAATACTATACTAATGCTGTGAACAAATACCTCATTTCGTTTAAATTATGCGAACTGTGGAAAGATAGGATAGAGATGGGGAAAAAAAAAATTTAATTGAAGGAAATTATTGATGCTAACAAGTGCCTCATGACTGCTTATGGAATGAAAGCAAATACAATTACATACAAATAAAAAATGATACCAATGAGCAAATGAAATACTATGAGAGTTGTCGCACATTTTCTCATTCAGTTGGTGTTCATGCAGTAGGAGTAGGAGTTCAAGTGAAAACAAATGCATCTATGACTCCCCATGGGTTAACCATAGAACAACTAGATGCTCAATTGTATCCTCAAAACGAATTTAGTGTTTGTGATACCCTAATAACCATTATGTGCGGTATTAAACATGACATAAAATTCATCAATACATTCTTTTATATAGATACTTACTTTGAAAGTGCACTTATGCATCCTTCCCCTAAATACTGGCATTTGGTTATGGACTATGGACATATCATATCCTTGAGAATAATATTAAGCATTTAATTCTCATTCTGACTTATACATGACAACCAAAGGCATGCTACAGTGTTTTTTTTTTTTTTTTTTAAACAACGAGATGGAGCTCGCACCATAAGGAACAAAATTGGTGCCAAAGCCATGAGGCGCGCATACCATTTGGTTATCAGATGACTACAAAAGAAAGAACAAAAATCCTAACAATGAGCAAAATGCTATACTTTCTGCAATCAACCAAGGCGGCATCATATGCAGAATGATTTCAGTGGCCACACTGGTTTGACTCTCATTGGCGCAAGCTAAGAGCTTCCAAGGTAAGACTAGATGTAGTGCCAAAGTTGCGATGCTTCCCATCAGCTTTGTTAGCGAGTCTGAAACCCTGAAGAGGCAGTTGGTTGATGAGAAGGGTCTCAAGTTGGCTTGCAATGCTCTTTCCTGGCACCATAACATATAAGAACAATGCATTTTTCATGCCTTCCTTGATCGATGAGCACGCACTCGGCCCAAAAGATCATCCGTCTGCAATAAAAATTTTCTTTGAAGAAAAACCTAATAACAAATAAGTGATAAGATAATGTGAGAAACTTACCTGCCCAACATATAATTTCTTATCTGGTCTGAAGAGTATATAGATGCTTGAAGTGCCCACTGTTGATGGAGGAGGCTGCTCCCTGACACCAATAGCAACACACATCACCTCCACGAGCTCCGGTAAGCTCTTTTCTTGTAGAGGTCTATTAACTTCTTCTGGCAGATTATCGTAACAGCACTTTCAACTTCCTTCTGCAGTAACCGCAATGCTTCCAAAAGAAGACTCTGCACTAGTCCTCAAAGAATCAGAATCTTCGCCAATCCACTTTAGATGAGATTTGTGGTCTGAACCATCAGCTCTATTATTCTCAGCATTCATTGAGAGATATAGCTCTTCAGCTCTCCTAATGACTCTCTCGGGAATACCTTCCTTTCGGGCAGTTCAAAGGCAAGACTTTCTCTACATACTCCATCAATCAGCTTCCATGTTGGTCTTATGTGGCCATTGATGACCTCTGTTCCCATTGCCTTATGCACCATGTTTTTTGTGGCCAATGGCAAGTCAAAAATGCCATGTAAATGGGTTGAAACAATCCCCATGCAGCCAATTTGATCAAGGGTTTCAACAATGCTACCAGCAATGCAAGTTCCTTTTGCAGTTTCAGTGCCCCTACATATTTCATCCACGAGAACAAGACTTCTTGAGGTAGCTCCACTGACTACTGATCGTATCTCAGACATCTCAATCTGAAGTAAAAATATTACTAGATTAGCTTAGAATAGGCGTAAGAGTTCTGCACACGTCTTCCATATCAAAATTTAGGCTTCAAAAGGTAGGCCAATGATAATTCTCATTTCTAAGACAGTACCAAAAAATAGGATAAAAGATAAAGTTGAAAACCAATTTACCTGTGTTGTAATGAAAAGTGAAAACTCCACAACATAGATATGCTGTTACAAAGTAGATGACAACAAGTACTATGCATAATGTATTAGGCTGGGTTAACTTTGAAATTATGTATTTTGTGTTTCTTTATTGTGTAAACTGTTTTGTCCCCTCTGAGATTTTCATGAAATTCGCTATCTTTGACATTTCTTTAAGCCAACCCTTGGATCCCATTTCTCATTACCCCGGCACCTTGGATGTGTATTCATATGATTCATGGGCATGTTCAGATGAGCAAAATACCCTTTTCTCTCTTTTCAGAGAAACCATTCCAAAAAATGATTCTGGTTTTAATCATGATTGTTGTTGCCTCCCATCTTGATCGTCATCATCTTCGACTCCAATTATCACTGTGTCAATGCTTACTTAAGAGTGCGTTCGTGTTTAATTCAAAGACCAGAGATTTTTATAGGGTTGATTTAAGTCATCCACTTGTCTTCTTTGGCTGCTCAATGGTGTTTTTATCTGGGTGGTGTTGGATTCCTCTTAAAGGTGTGAAAATAGTATAAAATTTCAGTGTTTTTCAAATTTCTTACGACGGTGATTTTTTTTTTTGTTACCTTTGTAATGGATTGTAGTTTGTTTGATGGAAATAAAAAAAGAAAAAGAGGAAGGAACAAGAAGAAGCGGGTCAAGAGCAAGAAGAAGAGTGTTTGTGTTGAGAAGAAACAGTCCAATATGAGAAAAGTTCTTCAACAAAGAAAAGGACAAGTTGAAACAGAGGAGAAAGAGGTGTTGATTCTTATTAAAGTCCCCTCCACTACATTAAAACTTTGAACTTGTGTGAGGGTTCAGAGTAATAATTTTATACCTAACATGCCCCCGAAGACTGAGCAATGTTTTATATGTCGAAGCTTAAGCTTTTGCATAGTGAAAATTTTCTTTTCTCAATCTGCTTATTTAAATGGCACCCGCTGGGAATTGAACTTGTGTTGCTCCGATACCATGTTAAAGTCCATGCCACTACACCAAAAACTCCACAGTTGTGTCGAGGGTTGAGGGTAATAACTTTATACTAACACTTTAGTTCCTAAACTGTATACTTGTCTAATCTCGGTCTATTTGTAATTTATTATCTTGAGACCCTCCATGTCGTGTCCTTCCGTGCTTCTACGGAAAGTGTATTTTTTCTTCTTGAATGTGTCTACATTTCTCTTAAAGTGTTACCACTTTGTTTAATGTGTTTACCTTACTGTTTAAGTGCTAACATTTTCTTATGTGTCTAACTACTACGTTGAAAGACTTCTAATTACCTTTAACCGCTGAATATCTATCATTTAGTAAACTATCTACTTTGAGAAATAAACAAACACCCATGTAGAAAATTGTCTATGTTTTAGGAATTTCTAACTTTCTTTCCTTGTAAACACTCTCTAGTTTAACCAAACTCGCTACATAAACTGTCTGCATTTAGGAAATAATTATCCACCAACATATGTAAACTATCTACTTGCAAAACTGTCTACCTTCACTGTAAATTCTTTAGTTTTAGAAAATATTATCTACATTTATATTTAAATTGTTTATCTTCATTTCTAATTTGTCTAAACATTTCTATATAAACTATCCTCCTTAGTTTTAGATCGTCTTCCTTTGTTTTAAAATTTATACATAAGCTAATCTACCTTATTTAAAATTGTGTACCTTTATTTAAATGTAAATTATTGTACTTTATGTGATAAACGACCGATTTATATGAAAACTGTCTATGTTTTTTTTAAAAAAAATTAGCTATCTTCATTTGATTTATCTCAAATAACTATCTATATTTAGGTAATAATTATGTACTTTAAATGTAAATTGTTTTTCTTTATACATAAAGTACATACTTTTATAATAAACTATCTAATTTTAAAAAGGAGATTTCGCTACAGCCCCCTATGTCAAACAGTAATTAGGAAAAAAAAAACTCAGCTTCATAATTTTATTCGCTTTAACCACTTCTTTTTTTTAAACTAACCATGTATGCTCATGTGTCAAACACAGAAGCGTTCCTCAGCGGCGAAAGACGCAAATGCCTGCAATAATCACTTCAAAAATAGCAGACCGCTTCGAAAATGCGGACAGCTAGCATATAGAGGACTGCGACTATGATAGCAGTCCTCACAAAAAAACCTATTTCTGAGGACTGCGACCATGATCGCAGTCCTCACAAAAATACCCTATTTTTGAAGATTGCGGCCATGATCGCAGTCCTTTTTATTAGTACATGTTCTGAGTTTTATAAAGATTGTGATCATGATCGTAATCCTTTATTAGTCACAGTCCTCACAAAAATAACATATTTCTGAACGTTTATTAGAACTGCAACTATGATCATAGCCATCTTTATTACGAATGCGACCATGATCGCAGTCCTCACAAAAATGTCTTATTTTTGAATCTTTATTAAAGGACCGTGAACATAGTTGCAGTTCTCACATAGGACTATGATCATGAGTCACGCTCTTCATATCAACATCACCATCATCAGCAGATCCCCCGTTCACCGATAACCGATTTATGCCCATACTTTTCAGATCTAAAAAATACATCGATCACAAACATAAACAAAACCCATCGCGAGTAGAAACAAACGAGATATATTAAAAGGTTGATCCCCAAAAAAATTTGATCCAGGGGCTTCGCCCCTTGAGACCCTCGAGAACCCTCACGGTGACCTGATCGCGCAGGTCGATCAGCGAATTACTCTGCGCCGAGGTCAAGATTGAGGGGGAGAGCAATGTCAGGGGCGATGAGGAAGGGTGAAAGAGAGAATGAAAATATATAAAGAAGTGGTGGTTGGGAGTAATCAATTTATGCTGACATGGATGATGCTGTAGTGAAGAAAATTATGAAGCTAAGTTTTTTTTTTTCTAATTATGAAGCAAAGTAAGTGGCTGTAGCGATTTTTTTCTTTAAAAAATCACCGATTGCTAGTGTAAATCTGTCTACTTTTAATATTAAGTTGTCTAGCTTACTAATACACTATCCACCCCTCTAGGTATACTGTCAACTTTTGACAACTATATTCCTTGTATCACTCTATTTTTAAGTTTTTAACTAAATTGTCTGTTTTTTGACTGATTGTTGTCATGGTATCAGATGGTGAGAGAAAAGTGGGGAGGAAAAAGATATGATCAATGAGGAAATCTCACGAGGTGACTAAATAGTACTTCAGAAGGAGAAAGAGACACAGAATTGTTGGTTCAAATGTGGTAGTTTTTTAAACGGCAACAAATTCCTTGTGTGTTGGGTTTAAACTTTCCTTTATGTTGTAATTTCACTGGTTAGGCTTGAATGTGAAATTTGTCATGTTTGAAATCTGGCTTCAATGTGTGATAGATTATCCACTTTCAAGTAGTCTGTTTGACAGCAAATGAAGATGGATTATCCCCTAAAGGCAGCTCATCTCTCTCCCTCTCAGCAATAAATAAGCCTATCACATATCTTAGCAACCTTGCATCTTTAGAATGATTAATTTTGCATTTTTAATAGCATTAACAAAAGTAGACAGTTTCTACCAGAAGGTAGATAGTCTTTAGTGCAGGATTCTTTTCACACGTCAGCTGCATTAATTAGGGTTTTCAAAAGCTCAGAGCAGTGTGGACATTTAAGAAAATACATGGTATCCCGTACTCTGAAAAGTGGGGATGGGAGGGCTAGACTGAAGTGAACAATAAAGCAGGGGTGTTTGACACATTAAAGCCGAGGGTGCTAAAGGAATTTCGACAAAAAATATAGCAGTTTGGAAGGAAGATCCTGCTGAAGTCACCCTTGAAGTTTTAACTACAGAACAACCTCTGTCAGCGAATCACCAGGAGTATTCCTCATTCTACATAGGTCAAAACATCTTAAAAGGAGCACTTGTAACTTGTGGCAGCAGTGACTGCAAATTCTGCAGTCCCCTTGCCAATCAACTCTTGGATAGTGATCAAGAAATCACCTTCAAGCCACAGATAAGAATTTTGAGCTGCAATGCTCACACAATCCCATACTCAGAGCATCCTGTGCAACGTTGGCTCCTCGAACTTATACAGCAGGAAAACTTCTATCATGGACTCAGTCCATGTTAGACACGTATGGAACAAGATATACTGTACCACTTCATTGCCATTTTTCATGTTACTATTTAATGTTGTCATGTATTAATGGGCTACGCTGAGTCTGTGTCCATGTTCCTTAGCCTGGAACAGGATCAAAGCCATCAGGAAATGCAGATTCAGATAGATTCCTCATGATGAACCTGCACACTCCCTCACCTGATTCAGAAACAATGTTATTGACTCCCATACCTCTTAATGGTAGAACTCTTTCACAAGATTTATTGGAATTTAGGAGCTCATCATTCACATTTTCATAAGGGTTTACGAGTACTGAAATTCATTTTGCCTGCTAATTCTATCTACCATTCCAAGAAGAGAGCCCCAACATAATTATGGTCTTCAAATTATCACCGACTTCCCTTGATGAACTACACCTCTTATGCCAATGTGCTTTCATGAGATTTTCCATCCAAATTAATTAGCAGATCCCTACTGAAGCAGCACCATTGGTCATTTGGCATGCAGAATGATGGATGATGAAAGTTAGGTTGTAAGACACACCTCCATTCTTTTTACAAGTATGTTGTTCAATATAGACACAAAGCACAAGGTTATCCACCTATAGATGGTTGACATTACACATCCTGCTTTTCTAGTTCCCTATAACAGAAGATATAGAGAATCAGGTTCTGATGATCTCCTGTCGTTCATATTCTTTAACCCAAGAAGCATAACAATCCTGCTGGACACAAAGCAAAAATGCCTCCAATTTCCTTCTCAAACTGTTTCCACTCACCATGTTCTTCATAGCATGTATATGTCGAACAAATTTCCCCACTTTATGTGGTTACCTGATGCTTGTGCTGACTCCAAACCTCATCTATATTTCAGACCATAACTTATTGTACAGCACACACTCCAAAGTATCACAAAGTTTAATTCTGTAGTTTGGTTACAAACATTATCTTTACAAGTTTAGTACGGACTATTGTATGTAGCATCCAAGGCATACTTATTATAATGCACACAGTTTAGAACAATCAGTATAATCAGTTGTGGTTTCGTTGAATTGTTTCTGTAGGAAATTAAGATGGAATATTTATATTGCATTTCAAGCATGACATCTACTAATGGTTTTAACTTCCAATACATAATTGGGGCTTGTAACCCAGGGACAATACATGCCACCTTATTCCTGCATGGTATGAAGCCCCTAGCAGTTGCCCCCAGAACCATAATGAAACTTCAGGAATTTATCACAGAAGAACAATCACTTCAGCAATCCCACTGATGGTCAGAGTTTCCGCGAAGAAAACTTCAGTCATATTCTCGTCATCTTATACTTTTTGATATCTAAGGACAAGGAAAGAGAATGGTGAAAGAGAGCCATGCTGCAACAAAGAAGCTCACAGTTGAGAAGGAAATTGGAGGCATTTTCGTCTGTGTGCAGCAGGATAGTTATCCTTCTCAAATTGTTTCCTTCTCAACCTGTTTCCACTCACCATGTTCTTCTTTCCACTCATCATGTTCTTCACAGTCACTGTCATCACATCTCATGAAGTTAGAGAGCCATGCTGCAACAAAGAAGCTCACAGTTCCTTTCTTTCACTGCAACTGTCCATTGCAACTGCGACTGCAGTTGTAAAGGGCCTTTGTTGCAGCAAGACAGCTTGCACCAATATATTCCATCAGTCACACTTGCAAATCTGTTGCAAATTTACGTGGGCAAAAGGGTGTACATCTTGAAATTTTGGAGTGATTTCAAATTAAAATTTAAAAGTGAAAGGAAATTCAATACCACTCTTGCAACTACAATGGAACAAAAACAAAGGAAATGCCTACTGCTAAACAATATAAATTCAGAACCCACTCTTAACTTCAATGAATTTAAATGCTACTATTCAAGCCAGGTTAAACTTCTAGATTAGGTATCCATTTGTAGAGGAAACACATATTACACAAACCGCAAAGTATGCATGGGTAAAGAACATGGATGCATATAACTACATAGTACACTGACTATCCTGAAACACAGAAATATAATAAGAGAACTGAAAATAGACTTAGATATAGCTGCATTATTCACCTGGAATGAGCTCTTCCCATCAGCAGGACTGTCATAAGCTTTCATATGCAGCATATAGAATCAAAATGAGGTATAGTAGCTGACTCAGCAGGTACCATGAGTCCACAGATCCCAAGTAATGCCGCAGCACATATACTGCCCGAAGCAAACTGGATTTACCACCACCATTTGGTCCAGTTAAAAGAAATGTAGATTGCATTCTGACGGTATTTTGAATTGCATTGCCTTGTGCAGCATCAAACCAATAAGGTGATAGACCTGTCAACTCAAGTGTCTCAGTCACTTGAGCTGAACTTTTATCCTGCAGCATTTCACAAAATTTTCAGGTTGTACGAAATTTGAACTTCAATGAAACCAAGATATGGAAGCAGACAAAGATAACGAAAATTCTCTGATGAATTGAAAGTTCCTGTTAGACGAACGTTGTATGATGCCACCTATCACAGTCACAAACATAATTTGAATATAACCTTGGAACATGAACTGAACACCTTAAAAACTTGAACACCGTTTTTGTTGGGATTGTAAAACCCTAAACTGTAGACCAACACAATTTGCAACTTCTGCTCGACTGGGGTTGTTTGATGCACAGACAAGAAAACTAAAACTGTAGATCACAGAAATCTGCAACTTTGGGCGGTCCACTTTGGGGCTTTTGATGCAAAGGCAACAAAAGTTAAAATCAAGAGGCAAGGAGTGGACTCTTTTATCACCATGAGAGGAAAGCTGATACCCATAATTCCATATATAAAAATAATTGTGGAATCCTCCACTATTGATCCCACCCTTCAAACTTTTCCAGCACGAGAAACTAATCATTTGATGTAAAAATGCAGCTGGAAAATTAATATAATGCATGATTTTCTTTTTTGTAAGATGCTAATTCTTCAAAATCTTTTCCAATATCCAAGAGTTTTATTTTTATTTTCTCTGTGATCTAGGTTCTTTTACAACTTTTAATGAGCCCATATTCATAATTAAAAAAGTTTTTAAAATTGTCAACCTATCCATTAAAGTAGTTTTTGGCTTTGATAAAAAAATGGTTTTTCTAGGTGGGCAAAATCCTTACCCATATTTGTCTATGCCAACTTCACATACAATCCGAAATTCAGATAAATATCTTTCCCTTTTGTGAACTTCAACTTTTCAGTAAAACCAACCTCTATTCCATATGCTCCCTATCTCTCTTTAAACTCTTGTTGTCAATATTTATCTATTTTATATTTGTTTGCAGCAAAGTGAAAGGATTGCAACATGCTTTACCAAAATATCATCTAGAATTGATTGTTGGCAAGCATCATTGCTATGGATAGCATCATATCAAGGTATGATTCTTTCCTTAAAACTTTCGAAACAATATGGAAGATTTAAGATTTTGGCTGGTAGAATGTTTCTTCTTTTAACTTTATTCAGATGTAGATGTATATATACAAGTATCTTCGTTGATACTGCATTTAATCAGATTCTAATGGAGGACCAAATCAATCTATAGTTGGTGTCTGAAAGAACCAAACACCCTTCCAGAAGAAAGCAGCGCACCCAATGCTAGGATAGATAAACTTCAACGAATCTAAGAATCATTTTTGTTTTTTGTTTTGAAACATTACAAGAGAACTTAGTGATATCATTTGAGAAATATTAATATTTATTGTAAATGATGATCGTAAATTTTGTATTTCTGAAAGGTAAGTTAAAATGGATTCGAGATATCAACAAAGT